>LPNX010131880.1:3164-24579 GCA_001517045.1 Pseudotsuga menziesii | reverse complement strand
AAGCCCTAGCTTTTCTGTTTAAACATTTCTCCAAGTATTTAATGTGTTGACTTCTTACAGGAGATTTCCCTCTCTCTTTCTTTCTCGCTTAGGAGACTATTTCATTGATAATTTACTACTGTGAGGAGTAATGAATTTCATAATTTAAGTAGTAAGAGAAGATAATTTTAGTGATGCATTTTATACACTAATGGCCTACACAGATGTTGCTCAATTATACTTTTTCCTAATTGTTGCATTTTGCTTGAGAAATATCTCTCTCCCTCCTATAAAATTGTTTTCATGTATGACAAACATGCAAAGATTATATGCTTCTTAATAGAAATTAAGACTCTGAAATCAATAAAAGGTATAGACTATAGTGCAGTTCAATTTATGTGCTATGCATAAGAAACTATTGAATATCTGATTATTTTGATCATTTTATATTTCAATCAGATTGATGTATTTCGCCAAATGGTTCTTCTAGGCCACATATATAGAGTTCGGAAACCTGTTCATTGGAGTCCTTCCTCACAGACTGCACTTGCTGAAGCTGAATTAGAGGTACATGACTTTTTAGTCTATAATATCCGGCTTATGTACATTTGATGTCATATAAAACAAAATAGATGTATACACCCTTAAGATTTTGCTATTAACAAGAAAAGGATTAAAAATAGAGTGTTTTTGAACTAGGATTGTATTGTTTGATTGAAAATTAACCAAGATACAAGTAGAAGCAGAGCTTTGAATGTGACATAGAGGTTGGTAAGGACTAAGGAGCCCTAAGGACTCTCCCTCTTTCCCTGTCCTCCTCAGCCTCTATCCTGATCTCCCCACACCACGTTCTTGTTTTGTTTTCTCAGTCTCAACACAACCCTGTGGCGGCCTCAGCCCCTCCCCTGACCTTATCCTGATCCCCCATGTACCCCCCAAATCCTGGCTCGACTCCCTCTGAAATCTTGTTGACCTTGACCATGTTCAAACATGAATTGGGTGCTTATCCAAAGCTAAAAGGAGTTTTACTAACATGTGACAGAGAAGACAACAAAGGAGTGAAGTCCATTCAAGCTGGAAGACTACACTTTCACGGTGCAACAACCACATTGCTTGTAGATAATCCTCTCTCTTCAACAAAGCTTTTCATTTGGGTAGCACAGATTGAATCAATTTTGATGAGACTGGAGAATATTGTATCCAAGAACATCAAGCAGTGATCGAAAGTTACAAACCTCATGAATAGGGTACTGAACTCAAGTTTTACTCAACAATCACAGTCTGAAACAACTATTAGATGAAATGAATAGCCTGGAAAGTCCTTATGTCCAACTACCTATTTGAGGTGTAGACAACAAGGAGTACTTTGAAGGGTGATATTTGGGTGCACAACCTCGGGATCCTCCTTGAACAGTTGAGGGTAGACTCTTTTCAACTTCAGGTTGAGACTGATCACCAATTCACTAATCAACGCTATTAGAAAACACAAACTATGCCACTTACAAGAGAACAAGTAAGAGGAACATCTCAATTTCAGATGTCCTATCTTAGTATCCATTATTTCATCAAAGGGAGATTTTACTGCCTTCAGCGAGACTCGGGCGGCTCCCTCTCCACATTTTTTCATTGTCTAGAACGAAGATGCCTACGTCTTTTCATGAGGGAGATTTGCATAGATCACAACCCTTGCATGGACCTCCCCAGTCAGATCCCATCAGGAGGATTGCCTCTTTTTTCCCTGTTAACTGTCCACTCAAGGAAGCAAACAACATACATTGGCCCATACCACTACAGATTTCAAATCATTGAGACATAAATTTCCTCTTGAAACCCCTCCCCTGATGGATCTACTACCTTCCACAACTATGCTAAGGAAACCTGGGAGATTCTAGATCCAGACTCTCTCTATGCAAAAAAAATTCTCCAAGTTTGATCAAGCACACAATCTTCCATTCAGAATTTTTTCTGATCGACCTTGGATGTTAGGTCCCCACTTTGACCCAGGTATCTATACTGGATGTACTTTCAAGTATGGTTGACCTACTTATCTTGGTCATTCATTTGACATTAATAAAATTGTCATCTCATCTTATCTTCCCACCAATTGCATTCAATACAGATCCCACGAAAGGAAGTCAAGCACACAGAAGTTATATTGACAAAGGATTATTATCCAAAATTATGTCTAACATTGTCTGAGCTTGCAAACTATTCACTGTGGAAGACATTGGGGCCTAGATATCCTACACAGAGATAAGGTATGCACCCAAATGCTCCAGTGGTCACTGTAGAATAAATGAGGAAATTAGGAATATTTGTGACAATGTTGGGTGGAGGCTAGAGGAACTTGAGCACAATTCTGGTGATAACAAAAATACAGTTGAAAATGGGCTGAAGGTAGTTACATATAAGCTCTAGTTGAAGTTACAGAGGTAGTTACATATCATATACTAATTGTGCTTTGAAATGATGATCGAAAGCAGGATCAGTTAGGAAGATAAGCAAGAGAGAACACTGAGCTCTGAATCGGCATATTGCCCTCGTGGAAGTCAGCTTTTGGAGTAAAGCTCAAACTGCCAAGAAATTGCTCGGAAAAAATGTTTATCCATCAAACTGTCAATGGTTCAAATATTAGAAAACGTCAAAGTGACCTCTTTAATGCAAACACAAGATTATTAATCCCAAGCATATATACTAGATTGCGAAAAGTTTGGATACAACTAAATTGAGGAAGGGAAAAGTTTGTATAGACTGTGCTTAGCTTGTTAAACTTAGATCCCAGAATAGATAATTTGCTTGCCACAGTGGCACTCTGTTTGTATTCCAATAATCAATGCAAACTCAAAACTTTGATAGTTTCCAGCAGTGGAAAAAGTATATCAATAATATTTAGACTGATCAAGAACTAGTTGTATGAAAAAGTGAAAGGGTGAAAGTGCTTGCAAGTGCACATTCACATAGTAATACTCCAAGGAATCTAAGGACAAATTCAATTGAGAAAATAGTATCCATAAAGATACAACAATGAATATATTAAATGTTACTTAGCAAATCTAAATTGTTGCAAAGTATGTTTACTACTATGAAAACAATGTGTGGGAAATATACAATACCAATTGATATATGATAGAAATGTAACTCCAATCCTGAAATGATTTCCAATATGTGACAAATTAATCAAGCACCAATTGTTATCATCTTCTAAACACTTACAATCCACTATGACAGAGATGTGACACTTTTTATGAGAAATGCAATCTCCAGTAGTAACCACAGTATGTCAATAAACAACTATTATTTGTATCTTAAATAAAAATTGTGATAAACAAGTGAAAGTATGAATAAGAGTGTTGTGGCCTTATTTATTTGTGGACTGTGAGTAACTTGTAGGACATCGACAATATGTGTTGCTAGATGCTTCTTGAAATATGAGACAAGACTATCCTAATGTTAGGATTTATGACAAGAACTCAACTAACCTTCAAGGCCTGCTAATTACATGTTATAACAGCTGTGACCGAGGTGCATCATGGTCATCTTGAATATGAGTTTATGTAGGGTCCCATCAGGGATATGTTGCTTGTTAAACTCAGACTGAAGGGTATGGGACTGTTTTAAATAGTTACAAGAACAATGGGGGTCTGAGATTTAGTTTGTACAGAATTAGGAGGGGGTTTAGGAAGCATATTTATGACTATCCTAAGTAGACAACACCCAAAAAATGGAGGAATGTTGGGTGTTTTTAGAGGAGGGCCAAGAAATTAAGGATGAGGTCTTGATAAAGGTCCAAGTCTACATAGCGAAAGGGAAAGGCCTCAAGTCTGAATGAGACTTTATTTCTTTGATCTGGACTATTAGAGATCCTTTCTCATAGGCTGAGGTATGGACAAGGAAAAAGAAAAGGGTCCAAGGGATTTTAGTTTATGAATTAGTAACTAGGGCTTAGTATCTAGGTTATTCAGGGCTGTTAGGAAATAAATGTTTCCTTGACATGCCTAAGGGTAGGACAGAGGATATGGTTTAGTTTTGGGAACTAGGGTTGTTTAAGGGTCTGTCCTAAGGTTTGTAACTAGGCTGTAGGTTAAGCAGTCACTTAGGGTAGGATGTAGGTCTGTCCTAAGGTTTGTAACTAGGGAGTAGTACAAGGAAGAGGGTTGAGACTATTGGGTGAATTAGGTTATAGTTTAAGTTTGTATCAAGACTCTATGGGATATATAATATCCCCAAGAAATAGGTCACAAGGAACAACAAAAGTCCTTAGGAAAAGTGTATGTATACCTTGATTGTATAGTGTATCCCTATTTGGCGACTCCATATTAATAGATATTATGATCAATCAAATTAAAGCACCTTTTTTTCCCTTGAAAGGAAATTTACCCGTCATAAGGAATTTCCTGGAAAGATCAGCTATATTGCCAGCTAGTGCACATCTCCATAAAGTGTATCCTACAATGTGATTAATTTCGAGAAGATATGGACTTTCTGAAAATACAAAGTTACCCACAAAGACAAGTCTTAGGAAAACTGAAAGTATCCTTTTGAAGCTCTCATCCTACCATGCATGCATCAAATATTGCATGTCATATGCAAGCATATTAAAATTGTTGAACTAAAAAAAACTTGTCTGGTCTTTACTGTTATGAGTATGAACTGATCTTTAAGAGAAACTGATCAGAAGACCACAAGAAAGAATCCTGTTCATTATTTAATGTTGAGAATGAAGATCTATGACTATGTGCTAAATTTGGCTAAAGCACTCATGGAGAGTAGATGCTAAATCATCTGCTAATTTTTCCACAAACTGTCAATGCTGAATGTTGACTTTTGATTAGAATTTCATCCAATAATATATCCATGAATAATCGACATTCAATCAATGGAGATGAACTTTTTGAGAAGCTCATCCTAAGTGGTAACAAGGCCAAAGGACCAAAAAAAATAATATTTCACTTAAATAATCCACGTCATGACCCCATGACATGACCTATTCTCACGGCTAACTACTAACATCCTTACATTTTGATTTTGATCTTATTAAACTTTCAACCAGGCACTCTGTACTTATAGATTGCAAGTGAACTGAGCTAACTTGTTATGTTTGTTGATTACAAGACAAATACATTGTTATCCTCCTAGATCTGATATGTCTACCTATTCTTTTGGATTTCATTTGACAAAACTACGATGAAATCAATAGATGGATTTTTCCAGTTTTCACTTGGGATGAGCAATTGGTTGGAGCAAACCTAAAAAATACAGTTTGGTGCTTCTTTTGTGGTCATGCTTTTGAAACATTGGCATACTGCTGAGATTCCTTTCTCGTTCCATTTTGATAGTTGATTACTCAGATCTTATTCCTTGTATAACATGCGTGCTTGGTTATAGGAAGTATAAGGCATTCCTGCATTTTCTTCTAGTAAACGTTGAGCTCAAAACTGAGAAAACTTAGTGTTCATTCATAATTGGAGAGATATTTGATTGATATTGAATGCTGGTAATTATCTTCAAATTTCATTTGTAATTGTTTTACTCAACCCGCACATCAGCCCTAATCTTTTAGGCCCTACACAAAGTTGAACTTCTTTAAGGCAAGGTGTTGGCAACTATATTCTGCTTTCCCTTCTTACACCAACTACAAAATTGGAAATATGAACCATGATCAGATATGGATGTTTATTCTTTTTTACTATAGAAAGTTTCACATTGATGGTCACTTTCATATTTTCATTGATGTATTTCTTCCTGGGTTATATACTGAACTAGCCATGTCCTGTTTGTGTATCTATTACAGATTGGAGAAATGAAGAAGTTAGTTGATGAAGGGAAAATAAAATACATTGGACTTTCTGAGGCTTCTATGTCAACAATTCGAAGAGCTCATGTTGTTCATCCTATAACAACAGTTCAATTAGAGTGGTCCTTGTGGACTAGGGATGTAGAGGATGAGATTATTCCAACTTGCAGGTAGAGGTATTGGAGTTCATATTTACCATGTGGCCACTTTCCTAATAGTATGAATTTCAAATTTCAAATTGAAACTTTCATTGTAGGGAGCTCGGTATTGGAATTGTGCCATATAGCCCTTTAGGGAGGGGTTTCTTTTCTGTTGGAGCAAAGTTTGTTGATAACTTGGCAGATAATGATTTCAGAAAGGTATTTGGGATCCATTTATTCTTACTCATGGATTTTAGATTTATGAATGGTTTTTGTATTTTGATAGATGCTTGATTATTTACACAAGCTATCTAAGTTTCTACTATTTTTCATGTTATATGACAGAGATATTGTTTGAAATTAGTAATATTTAGACATTAATGGTTGTTGCAGGGGCTCCCATGTTGCACAGGAAAAATCATTTAGTATGAGGATCCCAGCTGTTCAGGGCTCCTCTAATCCTAAAACAAGTTCACCTCATTCACTTTCAGTGTCTCCAACATTAAATCTCCCTGCCTTGGTGGTGGAAGCTGTGGCATCAGGGTTGAGTTCTGATCATGGAAAATTGTTGGTCAATAAGGGTGGGAAGTAATCAATGTTTATATCTAAAAAACATATTGATGCCAAACCTAATGCAATGAGTGGAACATATATAAAATTAAATTCACGTGTAAATACCGCTGGGGAAGCTTTCCATGGAAAGAATGCCAATTTAGTTGATCCTACTATGAAATGTAGGAGTCATGAAGGTTTTAAAAGTCTATTGAAGAATTCGTCCTCTGACACACACAAGGGTTCATCTGAGTTAGGTAGTGGGCACATTGAAATAGCAAGAAGTGAAAGAACATATGCAACTTCAGTGTCATATGGTATTGTTTGTGTTGGACTTTCTAAAGATAGCTTTCCAATCTCTGTCCCTCAAAGCAATAATTATGTAGTTTGTAGATTGATATCTATCATAAATTTGTTTGAATATCATCATTATCAAGCAATAACAACTTCTTAAAGGGTGCTAGCTCAATGGTAGAGCGCCTTCCTATAATTAGGCAGGAGGTTGGTGGTTCGATTCCTCCGTGCCCTATTATAAATTTGTGACTACAAAAACGACTAAATTCACATATATACGACTATTAGTAGCTAATTTCCTGTATCTTAGTTGTATTTAGCTTAGTCATTAATATGTTAACATATAGTAGTTTATTTAGTCGTATATTTGGTCATTAATGGTTGCAATCAGTGACTAAATCAGCGACTAAATCAATGACTAACTCGGTGACTAAATCAATGACTAAATCCATGACTAAATCAATGACTAAATCATTTACTATCAATGACTAAAACAATGACTAAATCAATGACTAAAACAATGACTAAATCATTGGCTATCAATGACTAAATCAATGACTGTCAATGACTAAAGCATTGTCTATCAATGACTAAATCAATGACTACTAAGTCAAGCTATTAATGACTAGTGAAATACGACTAACTATAAGATAGTGGAAATTTGCTACTATTAGTCACCGACTCAAAAATAGTCGTTTATAGCATGATTTTAGTCATTTTTTTAGTCATTAATTTCTCATTTTCTACTAGTGCAAGTTCACTTGATTTATGAGTATTTTGACACTTTTTGAGTACCGAGTTTCATCATTTTAAAGGGCCTATTTTAAGAATACAAAAGTAACAAATGTGGTTTGTTTCTATCATTACATAACATGATGTTGTAAAACATCTTTGGCGATAACATGATGTTGTAAAACATCTTTGGTGCCATGGGGTAAATTTTCACTTGTATTTCATTTCATTAAATGGTTAAATTCATTAAAGTTTTATGGTTAAGGGTAACAATTAGGTTTAAATATTTTAACGCTACCGTTAATTGATATTTTAAGGCTATGGTTAAGTTCATTGATGAGAGAAATTTCCACTTTATTGGCCGTAATATGATATCATAAACCTTCTTTGCAAATTTTATTCCAATTTGATTTAATATGGCCGAGTTTTACTCGTTTTAGTGGACCTAGTCTAGACTTGCATTGCAAAATGACTAGTTTTGTTATAAATTTCATATTCAACTTGCATGACTCAAAATACCACCATTATTTTTTATGAGTCATTAACAAACATATCTAAGTACCCCAAGTCCAAAACATAGAATTAGAATCATCCTTACTCTGTTTGGAAGAGCCTGAAGATGGAGCTAGTGAGATGCCACGTGAGCTGGTCTCACCTTTATAACTTGCAAAATCATTTCCTTTGCCTCTGATATGTTATAAACCTTCATAAACCTTTTATTATTGTCCCATGACCTTACAACAAAGCCTTATTCAATTTATACAAGCCTTTAGTTGTTGAATTTGACAAAGTCTTCCTAGTTTCACGGTTGGGTGACCCAGAAGCGTGGGAGTAGGTTTCAGTGGATGCTGATTCCAAAACATAAATGGTCCTTGATCTAAATGTGTTAGGGAATCTACTTTATCAATCCTAAAAGTTTCCTTACTTTATCTCTACAGTCCGCTTCCCTGTTTGCAAAAGTATCAACCACATTTCTAGTTTTGGGCTCGTCTCAAGAGCTTTTTTATTCAGTGCAAATTTTCATGTAATATTTTGGATAAAAGTTATATCAGAGATAATATTCTGATCTGATTATAGATCAGGGACATTATAGTAATATCAGAGCTCTGATTTCATTTTTAAGAATCATTTTAGTTGAGTCCTTCCAGTCAAAACTAGTAATTTCCTAGCACCTAGTTTGACAATTTTCTGCACCAAATATTTGTCTGGAGTTAGTATCTCTAAAATTTGATTCGGGGATACTACAGTGGAATGATATCTCTTTCCCTCGCTCATCCTGTGGAAATAAAACTCTATGTTGACTAACATTGCATATCACTAAGTCAAGTTGCAGCCATGAGGTTCCTACCAATGATTGAAAAAAGACCTTGGGGAGTATGAAGAAGAAGGCTATGAAGACCCCTCATGCAGTACCTAAGGAAGATGTAGTAGGAATGATGTTGATGATTTCTAGATCCCAGCGGATGATGAATCCTTTTGGCAGAAGTCTACAAATGTCAATGGCCAAATGTTCAATGGAAGGAACTCCAATGCATCCTTCTAGTATTCCATGGAATACTATGCTTTGAAAGAAGAGATAAGGGATGTCTTTACTTTTCAGGAGTACTGCAATCTTGAGATACATAAGTTATTCAGAGATCCCTATTGTGGGAAAAACATGAAAATGATTGCACACATGGTTGATGGAGTGTGCAGGGAGGTGGAAAAAATATGGTTGCCACCTCGAGAAAAAAAGGAAGATTCATCAAATCCATGTGCTTGCCCAAGTAGTAAGAGAATGTTTGGTTTTTCTTTGAACATAACTTCAAGTGACCATCAAGATGAAGAAGCCTCAAGTTCCTTGAATAAGAAGAGAAATGAAGTGGAGACAGAGATCCATGAAGTGAAGTGCAAATCACCACAAGGTGGTTGCATAAGAGAAGAAGTTGAAGATGAACGCACTTCCAACTTCTTGGTGGGTGATCTCCATATCACTGATCAAGATGTGGTATCATGTATGGGTGGAGAGACATATTTCGGATCATATCCAAAAGAATATTACAAATCAGAGTTACAGTCACCTTTGGAGCCACGTAAGGAAGAAGAAGACAATGCCACACTACTTGGGTGTGAACTAGAAAATTTGGTGGAGCAAGACACCATAGTACCCTTACATGAAGAGGGTAAGATTAAGAACATGTATGCTAAGGGTTCTGAACTTTACAGCAACCATGATTATTTGCAACCTTCTGATTCATAGGAGGATGAAAAGATTTACTTTCCTACGAGAACTGCACAATGAAGGACAATGGTGAGGGAAAAGAATTCACTCCTAGTTTCTCTGTTGGTGAATACTAAATCAGTGCAAAGGAGGGTGATGTTGTCAATGATGAAATGGATCTTTTGGATCATATCCAAAAAAATAACATATATCAGATCTGAAATCATCAGTTGAACTTCCTAATGAAGTGGAATACAAGCTGCCACCAGTTGCGTGTGAAGTAGAAAATTCGAAAGAGAAAAATATGATACAAAGGGATGCACATAGTTCATATTTTTGTACTTACTGGCAGCATGATGAAGATGAAATTCCAAAGTATGAGGTACTTTCTGATTTTTGCAGAGATTACACTTCATTGCAACCCTATGATTTTACTTCCCCTTCATACAATGTAAATGAATTTATAAGATCTTTTAATGTTGATGTGTATGCTAAGAAAAAACACATATGTTGTGGATTTATGCCATAAGAAAGTTGTAACACCCCGGTTTTTACCCCAATTGCATTAAATTGTAAATGATGTAAATATATAGTGTTATTAAATCATGATGTGGAGCTCAAGGAAAAGGCCCCGCCATGGATTTAGTGTTTTATGCTCCAAAAATTAAAATCGACGCCGATGGTATTCGTGCTAGCCGATGGCACAATAATTTTGGACATCATGTAAATATGCAATTAATAAAAACACCCACAACTAGTTATGTCAATGCAACATTAAAGATACGGGGGCATGATTTTACAAGGAATAGGGAGGGAAAATATTCAAACCCATGAGCCAATAGTGTTGAGGCAAATGTCAAAGGGAAAACCCATAAAGATGTCAATTACCCATTTTGTCTTTTGTGCCCAATCATTTATTTCTTCCATAAATTGGTTGACGTAGTTAATGCCTTGGAATGGGAAGAGTATGGCAGTCAATTTCGAATTGGGGAAGCTACCCATTTTTTGAAATTATGTTTTTGACTTATGTGGCAAATAAATGCTAAAAAATGCATGCCCAAGCCATTATTCACCCATGTGTTTTGCTTCCTCATGTAGCTAGATATAGATGGGGCATTCTCATCCTGTTTTCCTGTAATTTCCTCCATTTCTCCATGGCTGGGATTTTGTTTTTGTATTGTTGAGTGAATGTGCAGCAAAGATTCACGATTTGGGGGTTTTAAGAGGTCGTTTTTCCTTACCTCACGCGGATGGAGATTGCTATGTGTTTCCCTCACGATTTTCTGGGTTTTCCTCATTTTTCTCCAAGCTAAAACCTATTTTTTGGTTATGCTCGATGGCTAGGAAGATAGATCCTCGATTTTTGGGTTTATAGCAGTCATTTTTGCTCCTGTAATGTCCATAAGTGTTTCCTGAATTTGAATTTGCTATCCCAGGGTGTTTTCCGCTTTTTACCATTTTCATTTTTGGCTCCCAGGAACGTTTTGTTCATACCCAACACTTGTATGTCGTTGTTCTGTAAATCCTTGTGTTGGTTTGAACTGGTTAGAAGTGGGAGAGGCCCATAATTGGCTGGGTAAACCTAGTGAAGAGAGGAACTCCACATACATATCAAGAGGGGTTGGTTATCTTTCTATACACACCTTAAAAAGAACTAGAAGGGAAGGTATGGCCTAAGGGACTGTGTAGCAGTGAAGGGAATACTTCCTTGTGTCAGGTGTGTGGATATTGTGGAGGCCAAGCTAGATCTTGTGTAGGTGTCCATAACTCAGAGGTTGAGCTCACTAAATTAGCAATTCTACATTTCCACTGCCTTAGCATCCTGATAAACCCATCTTTAGAGTGACTTGGCTGACTTTGATGTGTATTTGGCTATGTTTGAGCCTGTTGTTCCCTAGTTCCTTGTGGAAATCATGCTCAGCTCAGGGGTGGCAATGGTGCTGAGAAATTGATGAGCACATTGTTCTATGGTTGGGTGGAATGTTGCAGCAAATATCCTTCTCAAGATAAGTATTCTATGTGTATTTAATTTCCACAACTATATTTGTTTATGAATTAATATGAACATGTTGAATGCTTGAATGAATGTATTTGCTTCCGCTATGTATTTACATGTATTATGCATCCGTGTATGTATTTTATTTCAATACATTTTTATGATTATGTTCATGGGGCTAAATTTGCCTGTTTTGACAGCAGTAGTGTGAATTCGCATCCTCTCTCTCGACGAGCTGAGGGGAGGGGACATGACAAAAGTTGAGAATGTATGTCAGCCATTGGATGAAAGAAACTTGATGGATAATTTTCCTTTTGAGACACATATTTTGAGTGGATCACTAAAGGAGTACAGAGATAAGCCTATGGCATCCATTAAGAACATTGTTGACACCAATGTCGTGGTGAGAAGATGTTGTTGGAAATATTCTGGAGGTAAGTGGGAAGGAGAATCCTTTCTGGAAGAGTTCATGGAACTCAAAGAAGGAATGGCCAAAATGAAGGAGAGCTACATGAACTTACTTTCTGAAAGATATCAGCGTCTCATGGTGGTCAAGCTTTTCATCAAGCTTGGTGATGAGACATATTAACTGAGAACCTCAAATGGAAATACAAAATATTTATATCTTACCAATTTGAGAAGCTGAAAATTGGATCTCGAGTTGATCTTCTGCAGTGCTGGTTTACTGGTTCTAAGGCAGATTAGGGTTTGACTTTCTTGGAGTTCTGCCTAACCAAAAACCTCGATTTTTTTCTCTAAACTTTGATTTTGAGGAGGAGAGAAATCCTATCCTCAGCTCACTCAAAAATTTCTCTTCAGTGAAAAGCCCTAATTTCTCGATGTAGTTGTAGGTCAAAAAATGAAAGTGCTCAGAATCAGATTATGCTTCGACAGAAAGATGCGCCCTTTAATGGAGGTTCATCCTAGCCTCATTTTGCTAATGGATTGTGGAGAAAGACCCAAAAAGTAAGAAGCCCTAGCTTCCACAGCTGCATAGTGTCTTCTTCTCAAGTTAGCTCTAATACAATGTTAGATTTTTATCAATTTAGACAGTATTATCTTAGGATCTTATCTGAGAGAATAACATGCACAACAATCAATCACAAGAGGCAATAGACACAAATATTTTCCTTGGGGAAACCATAAAGGAGAAAACCCCGCAACTTCCTCAGAGATAGAATAAGCACCAATGGCAGTAATAAAACCCAAAGATAGTAAGATGATCTCCGACAGTTGTTCTCTCTCTTATCCCAGCTCCTTCTCTCTCACTCATGCACTACAACTGAGTGTGAGTGACTTTATGTTAAATAGTGATGCTCACTCTCTATTTATACTAGTTTCCAACTTGACAATAACTTACCAGGGATGACTTCTCTAGGAAAGTCTAATAACCCTAGTGCCCCACAACTGCGGGGACTTTAACCCCTGATCAACAAGGAGGGTTAACTTCTATGACTTTACATGACTTGTTTACATTATTGATTCTCTCGATAGGAACATTGGGTACTAATCAAATACAATATATGAAATACATAAGTGAATACATTCCAAAGTTACAAATACATTAACAATCTATAGAAAATAAGTAAAAAGATATCCTAGATAATAATCATAAACTAGTGAAGCAATTGACTGGACAATTGCCTATACAAGGATCAAAGAATATCATTTGGGACATGATCATAACAGAAGCAGGGAAACTTAGGACATATCTGAACTACATCCTGGATAAAGAAGTTGTTATACAGGCTGCTAAACAAAGTTGTACAATAGTAAAAGAAGTTCTAAATAAAAATCCTATAGGTACAGTGAATAATACAGTCAGATTCTTAAATGGTTTTTCATATGATGATTTGAAGACAATGGCTATCACAGATAGAATTTCAGTAATAACCTAGGCAAGAAAAGTGGGTTTAAAACACTCATTAGAGAGAATTTGAGGTAAAAAATGGGCCTCAAAAAGACCAAAATGTACTATAAAAATCAACCAATTACATTCTAGTAGATGACATCATCCCCCATGGTTGAGGTGGCATTGCATGAGTTAAGAATGCTTATTTGTCACATTTTCTATGATGGATGAAAACCCATAGTTAACCAAGGTAGTGGTACAAGTACTTTTAAATCATAAAGTGAAGTACTCACAATAAAAGTCATTTCACACTTTCTCATAAAATAATATTATTGTTATTTTCAAGTAAAGTACTCACAATTCACTTTCTCATAAAATAATATTATTGTCATTTTCAAGTAAAGTATTCATAATTCATAAAATTGTCTTTTCACATTTTTTTATAAAATAATATATTGTCATTTTCATGTTTTTTAATTTTAAATTATATATTCACTCAATTGTATTTAATATCATAATGTCAAACTAATATATATGTATATATATATATATATTAAATCTTGTACTTTTAAAATAAATTAACTTCATAAATGATATTTATATGAAAAAAATATGTTAGTTATGCCTATAAATTAAATTAATTTTTGTTTATTTTTATTTATAAGTTCAAGACAAATAAATGCTAAAGGACAATAAGTTTTTGGGAATTTACAATGAATCTTAGACACATCATTGTAGAGTTATTTTATTAATTTTATTTATAGTCAATTTAGAAAAGTAACTCAACCATGGTTATTTATATTATGCATAAAAAGTAGTGTAGGAGGTGAGTTGTCATATATACCTACCCCATAAAACCCCTAACTCATAATATTTTAATATATCTTATATTTTTGTAGTACATCTCTTAGGAGGCCCATTTTTTACCTCAAATTCTCTCTAATGAGAATTTGGATAATGTGCAGGCTAAGATAGATATTATGCAGCATCAGGTTAAAATGTTTACTGATTTATTTACACCAGTGTTTAAAATGGGTTTACCATTCTTCTGGGAAGAAAATGGTAGAATTTTATCGTAGGTGGAATATCATGCCCAGTTAGTGAGGTGTAGGTTTGATCACCAGAAGTTTGAAGACATGCAACACTCTATGTCTCGAAAAACAATAGTTGAAAAACTATCTGAGGATTTTGAAATATTTTATACTTTCATAACTACTTTCACTCATCTTCCATAAATATCCTACGTGGACCATGTGGAATTAAGGTTATTGGTGAAAGAAATGTCCAGCTTGGAGATTCCAACTATTTATTAGTGGAAGGTAGTTGAAATTTTTGGAAAGACAAAGTACAGGTTGTGCCAATGAAGAATTGTTGAAGACCGTTGAAGACTAGTTTAGATAAATTTTGTAATTTATTTATGAGTAGTTAGTTAGTTAGGGAGAAATATGACAAATGTAATAAGGCAATTATTTTTCGTATTTTTAGTTTAGAGGTAGTCATCAGCTCAAGGAGCATATTTTGTATTTAAGAATCAATTTCCAAAGTAACAAAGGTTGGAACCCGTGAGAAAGATTGTTATTCAATTGAAGAAGTCAGAGAAACCACAGTAGTAGGTTGACCATGTCGACATTTCGAAACCACTGTAGTAGATTGTTATTGTAACTGAGATCTAAATACTAGCAATTGCCCCAAGGAAGGTGCAATAATACACCGTGAAGGTAATTGTTAGCGGGTAAGTGAGAAAAAAAATGCAACATTAAAGTGTGCCAATGTTGAGAGAGGTGAATGGGGAATAAATATATATACTCTGTGCCAAAGGAGAATTTATGGAGATCCCAACGCTATTCAGGAGCGCTCTTACAATAAAAATCAGAAATAAAAATCAGGAGCACTCTTACAAGTATTTGTTACATATAAATGAAAGCATCAACCAGTACAACCAACCATCATTTTAAATGAAGAAGGTTCCAAGAACCAGTAATGGACCCATAATGGCTGTTAGACTCATGGCTGTTACAGTAATGCAGTTTATTTTTCTATTTCTGCTTTGTTGATGGCTGGCACTTTCATTGTGAACCTAATGTCCATTGAAGAAGGTTTTGAGCAGATGCTTCTGGAATTCCTGAACCAGAGGCAAGCTGAGATCCCCAACTGAGGTACACGCCTGAATGTGATAGAGGAAAGCAAGATCCTCATTGTCTAGCTCCTTTGGATTGATATGAAACTGCAAACCATTGATGAAATAGAACAAATTAAACTTGATATAAAATTTTGTTTTATCATGAAAATAACAAAGCAAAATACAAATCCCCAATATTAACATGAAGCAAAGATAAAGAGAGAAAAATACAAACCCCGTGTACTAATCTGAAGAAGAGAGAAACAGGTAGTCCAGTATCTATCATTGCCTAACCAACATAGCCTATTAATAAGAAAAACAACATCATTGGAAAACACATAAGAATTTCACCGATTGACCAAGACAAGATTAAATTGACCAAGTTGCAGCAATTTCAAATGTGAAGCATTCCAAGTTCCATTTTTGCACATTTAGATATTGACTTTGCAAAGAGTCTAGCAAACCCATATGCATTTCCATGCAAATTAGACAGCTATTTTTATTTATATGTTTCCTTTTAAATTCATTCTAATTTTGAGCTGCAAAGCTTAGGGTTCAAGCAGGACACCATGCATTTTCTTTTAGGCTCATTTCCAGAACCAATAGGCAGATTTATTCATAACACATAAGCCCAGGTGTAGAGCTACTAGTTACAGCAGGAGAAGACCAACTTCCACAACACAAATCAAAGGTAATCAATGGTTCAGACCACTCTAAACCATAAACACTGCGCATCATTTTCTGCTCTTCAGATTTTCCATTTTTCCAATAGGCCTAGCATTCAATCGACTTGGGAAGGTCAGTTAGATACATAATTGGAAGAATTTAAAATATCTCTTCTGAAATGGAAAATTATTACATAAACAAACTTACATCTTTTGAGTGAAAGGGTGGTCGAAGTATTAAATGTTCAATAGCCAATGCATTCATCGACTTCCATCCAACATTAAGGACTATGTGTAACCCTCCCATCATAGTATTCATAGAAATTAAATGACTGCAAAACAGTGGCAATATGAATTTCTACAAATTATTTCATAATCTTATTTCCTGATATAGGCAACTACTACTATAGGAAAGGAGCAATAAAGTGAATTGATTGCATTCTTCATTTTTGGCTGTCATACCTCGCGCATGAGTGAAACAACCTTCTGAGGGGTGCTTGGTATTCGATGTTCAACAAAGGCCTAAAGTTTCTCAAGTGTAAAAGTTAAATTTGTATTAGTCACAAGAAGATGCATCCTAAAGTGAAGATTAGCTGTTTAGAAAGGAATAGACAAAAACTGGGAGAGCCCATTAATGAGTTTGTTGTGATAGCAAAAAAAAGAAGCTATAGATGTAAATCAGGGGTTATGTTACCATCATACATGAATCATGCAGGCATTGTAAATGTTGATCGAAAAGGCTAGCTTCTACTGATATGTGAAGCCCTTTACATCTCCAGAACACAGTTTGCTCACAAGAAATCTTAAAAGCAGAGACTTATAAATTAGGCCAAACCTAAAAATGACTAAATGAGAATGGAAACATTGTAAGGGATTCTAATTGACCTTTCAATGATCAACACAAATAATCAAGCTTGTTTACAGTAAAGGAATTAGTACAGGTGAACGATTTGGCCAAATAGCATTTAAGAGATGTTTATTGGTATTCCAATAAAGTGACAAACACACCTCAATATTTTGAATAAAGAAGCACAGCTTGGGAGCCGACCCAAGTCAAATGAGACTGCAGAGATATCATGGAAATGTTTGTATGGACCAATATCTCTCAGAATTGATTCAGAACAAACACCATAAGGATCTTTGAAATGTATTTCTTCTGAATATTCCATAGGTATTTTACAGTTTAAAGTGCTTCTTGAGCCATAGCTTTTTGGTATTACACTTAAAAAAGTTGACTATGAAGCGATTGATGGTGTCTCCTTATTGGTTTCCAACGATGGCCTTGCTAGCTTCAAAAAAATAGTCATCAAGCACTTTACAATATCTTCAGAAAGCTTATTTTGTTGTGTACTTTTCCCATCTTCAAAAATATTCAGAGATGGTTGTTTCGTTGGTCCAAAATGAGTAATCACTGGAGTATGCTGTGTCTGGCAGATGTCATAATATTATACATAATTGAATCAATATATACTCATATAATATTCTTAAAGTGCAGGTGCACATAAAAAAAGTGTATGTTCTTTACAACTTCAAATGAATACTCATATAATATTGTTAAAGTGCAGGTGCACATAAAAAAATGTATGTTCTTTAAGCAAGTCTTTTGATATCATACAGGATTCCAAATTTGCTACCTTTTTCTTTGGTGTTAGGGGTTGTGTCTCCATAATAGCTGTACGAATGAGTGAGCTTTGTTTTTGAGCTCTGGTCTGGAGGCAAAGCTTGTAGGTTCTTAGCTTTCAAATGCAACTAGTTCTCTTTCTCATGGCTAACAACTGGTATCCTTGATTTCCTTTTCTCTGTTGAGAGTTCTAATGCCTTTGTTTCTTCAAGCCCCCTGTAAAAATGAAGGCTACCATTCATATCCTGGGATAGAAAGAAGAGGCTCTGGGTGTCTGGTATAGAGCCCAGAGACAGTTGTCTTCTATGAAAACCTCCAGTTTCCAAAGCCCTATCATGTGTTCTGGGGACTCTGTTCAGTGTTCTAAGATTGCTATCCGGTGAAATCCCTTTCATGGAATGAGGCGGATTTCCTACAAAAATAATGTTGTTTTCCTTGTTTCGTAACATGATTAGATAAATCTCCTGATGAGGGAGACCTACGCAATACTCTCTTTGCCTTTAATTGTTCAGCATTTCCAAGAGGTTTCTTCTACTTTGTGGATGATAAGGCATGCTCTTCATTCTGATACATACCTTGTCTCATGTGTACAATTTGTTCCTCTAGGTAAACACTGCAGAGATCTGTAGCCAAGACAAGGGAGTATGAATTTCCTCCTTTCCATCCATGAGGTTTCCTATGACATAAAGGAATGCTTTAGAGAAGTCAATGTTTAGCTGATATTAATTATTCTTTGAGGTAAAGCATGATCAATTCATGTTCCTGTTCAAATAAGAATATGAAACCACTGTACAGTCGATGCTTTCCACTCTCACTAACAATTGTTCATTATCTGATAAGTATGAGGAGATGAGGAGAGCAATTTTTTCTCAGCAGCTTATTGGTCACTGAGAATCTGTCCATAACAGCAATAATCTGACTCCTATAAAGGACCTAATCTCTTCAACAAAACAACGGGTTTCTCTATGAGTGCAATGCCAAAATCTATACAAATTTTCGAATAACAAAAAACTCGGGATGGGTGATCATGTCTGGACTCAAAAGAGGGTTGGAATCCTTCAAATGTTCTAAAAGAGTGGAGAAGATAAAACCAGGCATTGACATAAATGTGAACTTTAAAGGACATCTGGGCACTATTTATTCTTACCTCTAGACAACTATATATCAAAATTCAAATTCAGAGTTAATCTTACCTACAAGGCTACAAATTTAATCATTATATGGTTTCAATTAAAGAATTAGAAACTTGTATCATTTTTCCTGCAGGAATGGGTTGCTGATCCACTATATTCAACAATGCTTATGGAAGTAAATGAAGCTACCTATATCCCACACTTACCTAGGATACTTTGGACCCATTTCCAGGTGATTTTCTTTAAAATATTATTTTGAGTGGAGAATTGATGGTTTACAAGTCCAGTCAAACAATAGCATCCACTGAACAAATTCCCATGAATTCCACTCCATGTCCTTCCTCAACTCATTTACATTTCTTGAATAGGATATAGAGAATTTTCACGTTGTAGAAATGACTCTCATAAAACATATGATCCTGAATGCGTGATAAGAAAACTATTGAGTTCTTGTTCCCTGATATCATTTTTGAACTAAAGGACAAGCCCAATATGTTGCGATCACAAAAAAGTTCATTTAGATTGATATCCAAAGCAAAGGATATGGTTGTTATAAAAATATTATACAATGTTTCTTTGCTACTATCCTGAAGCTGCCTCCAAAGGTATTGGAAATCAAATGATTTGAAGTTGTCTGGCCTTAGTGCTCAATGCAATCTTATAAACTTAAACGATTTCTGGGAAATTTTATCCTTGGAATTATCAATTTTAGTCGTTAATTTCTAGTTTGTTGATTTATAAAATCCACTTTCATTCCCTATTTGTAGGCTGCTTATACATGGATTTGTTCGGGCTTAAAGTCATTCCAGTCCAGAGACCTTAAAGTTATGTTATCACTTTCATATGAATCAAATCAATGTCCATAGAGTTCTGGCATGTTGAGGATAAATGATAAATGAGTAAGGCAGGTTGCCTATCCAAGAGGGTGCAAAAATAAGTTTTAAGTAGAAATTCTGCAAAAAATTGATGTTTGGCATAGTTTTATAACTTAAAGTTTCAAAGATATTTTTTCATGTCCTAGAGGTTTTAAGGGTATCTAAAAATTTCAAAAATCCTAAAACAATCTAAAAGAAAAACTAAAATTGTCCCCTCTAGATTTTTCGCTTCACCAAACTCCAGTAAAAATGAAATTTTATAAACTGTTTTGGATAAAGCATTAAGTCATAAGTAATGAAATGTAACAGGAGAGATGGATGATTCCCAAAGCATCCAACTCCAAACTAAAAGGTACCGTCCTATCTACTTTTCTTTCCATGCTATTTGAACATTTTATACAAGAAGAAACAAAAAAATTACTTTATTTTAGCCACCCTCCCCTTAATGGCAACAACAGAATACTATATTTATATTATAGTTCATTGTTCTTGTGTTGTGTGCTACTCTGACAGGTTATCATATCATGGTGGGGAGAAGGAATCCATTGTTGCCCGGAGCAATAGCTTCTCTCGGCTAAAAAACAGAACTGGGAATGATGACAAGGTACTTTCTCTCTTATTCGTTGATTCAAACTAAGGTTTGGACTCCGTCCAACAAAATGCACTCCATCCTTGTTTAACTCAATAACTGATGTTGTTTTTTTTTTTTCCTGAAGGGTATTCAGAGACAAGAATTTCAAAGACCCACAGCAGGGAATGCTCACTCTCGAAAGTCTTCATGCCGGGAAAGAATATTAAGCCTCGAGCAACATGTATGATATTTGTTACTATTGTTTCTCTCTCTCTCTCTTGCTGCTTGCTAGAGTTGCTCACTACAACTAAATTCCAATTAGGGTTTTCCTTAATAGTTAGTAATTCAACTCTAATGTATAAAGCTCTGTGCTCATATTGCTGTAAGTGTTCTAGTTCTAAAATCCACCCATTATGGACTTTCTCCTCCACCATCCTAAGCAATTTCATTTTTCAACCTACCACCAGGAAAATGGCATTGCCGGTAGACATCTTTGCTACTAATCATGTATTTATTATGGCCTGGCATAAGTCAAGAATCGGAGCATTATGACTCATATTAGCAACTACAAAATAAGGGAAAAAATGGGAAGAAAAGTAGTTGTGATGAAGTGGAAAAGAGAGTAGTATTTTTTTGAGTGTGAAATATTATTGGTATAGGTTGGGATCCAACCCATGATAATATTCCATCAAATGTCATGCAACCTGATGACTCTTTGTTTATGATCGAAACTAACGAAATATTGTTTGTTGTATCATGGACTCTCAATTATGTATATGTAGTGTTTTTTGGGATGGTTTAAACATATGGGTACTTTGGTAGATGGGCCACCCAATTTTGAGCTTAAAGAGGTTATGTACTCCACAAAAATCAATTTCATTGGGTCATAAGA
>LPNX010131875.1:86978-202371 GCA_001517045.1 Pseudotsuga menziesii | reverse complement strand
TTAGATTTGTTGTGTGTGTGTGTGTGTGTGGGGGGGGGGGAGAAATTGTAGCCGCCTAGGGGGCACAGTTTTGTCCTTTATCTTTACCAACAATTCAACCATGGCGGGATCACACTTTAGATTTGTTGGTAGCATTGTTGAAGTTGAATCTCAGTACGATATCTTAGAGAATAGGAGGATTCGGGGTGTAATTATTTAGGTACTTTATAGTATCTTCAAGCACCTTGGAACTAACATAATCCATATTGTTCAAGTTTGTGGTTGTTATCTATGTGATGCTCATAATTGTAAGATATTTTACTACAATAACAAGGAATCATTAATCCTCTAATCAAAATGAGATATAACTTATTCATAAGGTGGAAGGTTTGGAGGAGGAAGAGAAAAAAATTAGTGTCAATTTTTTTTCGTTTTGGTGTTCCTTTTCACCTTCTTGGGAAATTGCTAGCATTACCACTTTAGGTTATTAACATTGTCATTGTTGCCATCATCAATATTAGCGAGAAGATATTCCTCCACTTCACAATGCTCCATTGACAAAGGCTTAAGTTGGATGACAGCTTGTCGATAAAACCTGCTTATAGATGGGGATGATGTTCGCCCATTTTTACAAATCCAATAATTATATTTAACTAAAATAACTTATTGGTCTCATTCAACCTATGCTAATCTAATTTTTATCCTTAAATTTATGCATTCAAACTTTTTTCCATTCCTTCATATTTCAATTGGTGGTATTCATTTTTTTTTATGTATATGATCGAATGGGTAAATGATTTAAGCTAGACAAACACAACCAACATGCCACATACCATCCAACATGATGCATGTCTTAACAAGTGTACCCTATGACCACCTAATCTACACCCCTCATAGCATTAAACTTATATTAAATTAATGATCGTCAATGAATTTCTTTAATAATCAAATAATCTACACCCATAATTATATTTAACTTATATTAAATTAATGTTCATCAATAAAAAAAAATTAAAGACAAAATAATCAATACCCCATATTCAATTTTTTATTAAATTAATATTCATCAATCAAGAAATTCATTACCTACTAAACTATATCCCTATGACATTTAACTTATATTAAATTAATGTTTATCAATGAATTTCTTTCTTTAAACTTATTTTCCATTACTTCATCTTTCACTTAAAATAATGAATTTCACGTAAAATAATGAATTCCAGTTCGGTTAAATTATTGTTCTATCAATGAATTTATGCATTCAACTTCTTCTCATCACTTGTAATCTTTCATGTAAAAAAATTCATCGGTCGCATTCGATCGTATATTCAATTATTATCCATCAACAAATTTTTCCAGTCAAGTTATTTAAAGTTGATGATCCATTAGTGAATCAATAGAAAAAAACATCTTTATTCTCATAATTTCTCGAGAAATTTTGGATAACAATATTTTTTGGAATCCCAATAAATCATGAATCATTACTTTTCTGGAATCATGAATCATGAATCATGAATCCCAATGAATCATACAGTTTAGCCAATTCCTTCATCCGATCCTCCATTGTATTTTCTTTTGAAATGTTGAAAGCTAATGACCCTACCAAACATAACTTTATTTTTTCTAGTGTCTTTCTCTCAAGAACATCCCATTCTTCATCCTTCAGAGTCACATGATTATTTTCTTTTCTTCCCACTGATAGGAAAATATCCTTCTGATATAGATTGTATTCCATTTGCATCTTCCATAGTTGGTAGTTTTGGCCATTAAATTTCTTGACCCTAAACATTCATTCTCCTTCCATTGCTCCCACATGAATACAATTCCCTCTTTAAAATAGGGTTTCATTATAGGGAAAAAATACACAAACACAATCTCTTTTGTCGGATATATAACCTAATTATGAATGGTCCAGATGGACAATGAAATTACAACATTCTACATGATAATTTTTACAGAAATTTTTCTTAGGGGGCGCTTCCCCAAAACCCTTTCTAGAGGGTGATCCAAAAGGTCTCAATGGCCTTGTGAACCCCCCTGATGACAATGGTGAGAGGAAAATCCCCCCAACACCCCCTGTTAGGTATTGTGATTCAAAAATGGCTAAAAAATCCTTCATCTTACAAAAATAATTAGGCTCCACAACCGAAAATGTGCAGGTTCTTACCTCTCATATTATCGTCATGTTCTTATGTATTCAAGACTATGCAAAAAAAAAAAATTAAATGTAGAAACATTATGTGAAATAAATAAGGCAATTATGCAAATACTTACAGAAATCTTGGTAAAAAAATGCAGTATAAAAAAAGGAAAAAATAATGTAAAGTTCAAACTACTACAACTAAAATGATCCTACTATACAAACGAAGGAAAATTTTTGTAGTGGATGTTAGTAACCCATTGGAAACGACACCAAAATGATAGGATTTTTAATTACCTTCTAATTTTTCAAAAAGGAAACAAGAAGTCTGTGCATTAATTTATCAATCTAGGGTTCTATCAGAACTTGCGAGCTACTATGCAATGTATCTGACAAGCATAGTTTCCCCTGCATTGGTATTGATATTAGGAAGTTTTAGTTTTTGGACATTCCACTCATAACAATGATAGTATTAATGAACAGGTATTGTAGAAAGAGGTTATGTTGATAAGGTCTAAGATCCAAAATAAAATCAACCAACAAACTGTAAATTTGTAGGAATTGAAATTATTCTATGCTAAAATTAAATCCACTCTTTGTGAGAATTAAAAGGCTGCACATTATACTGAAATGAAAAGTCCACACTTGCATCTGATATTCAAATAATTGTAGAAATAACCAATTCTCATTAGACTACTATTGATGCTTTACTCATTGCAACAATTTAATTGATCACTTATAGCTTCAGTGATTAGAAGAATATTATTTTAAAATACAAAGTAATAGAAGTGAGAAAGATGCATATTATGAAACGAAACACTAATTTCTAGAAAACAATGGTAATTTTTCATGCAATCAAAATACCTTTACTAAAATTGCAGATAAAAATCATTAACTCAAACCACATAATGCAATTAGATAAAATCACTCTTATGTTAATCTACTGCATAAAAACACAATAATGAAACATGTTAGTTGGAGTGGCCCCTTTGTCCTAGATAGGGTGTTGTGGGTAGCCTATAGTAGTAGATGAATCACTTAAGAACACATATAATCAAGCATAACCAACTTCACACATTTAATTAAGGAACAAGAGTATGCTACAATGTTGAATACAATTTCCCTTCACTATTATGGATGAGTTCGGCTATCCTTCCACACACAGGAGAATTTGTTATATAGTGATCCCATGGATATCTATATTTAAGATGTTCTTTTGGACATACTAAAAAATCAAAGAATTTTGAGTTGCCCATCATAATTATCCAATAACAAAGTCAAACAATTAGGAATCCCAATTTAAATGTGTGAATGAATCAAACTGTCTTTGCAAATGTATTTATTACAAAACATAAATTATTGTTCAAACTGCATGCTAAAAATACATGTCAAGCGTCATGCAATTGGATCGTTATTGGACTTCATCTATTTTTGTAACTTATCATTTCTTGTAACTTAATCTGATATACCCTTATAGCATTCATAAAGCTTCGTGTAGAATACATGTATGATAACCTATATCGTTTCTATAATACTACTTGTAGAGTTCCCATAGTAATGCATGTATAATGTCCATAGTAGAGCTTCTGGGGTACTGCCTATAGGATTCCTCAGTAGTGATTATGCAATACTACTTATAGGGTTCCACAGTACTTTGTATACTTTCACATCATCGCATGTTGAGTATACACGATAAGGAAGGATATGCAATATAGGGTCTTTTGTAGTTTTCATGGAGCATCAAGAATATGCAACATTCTACCTGAAGTTATGAGCATATATATCCTAACTTATTTGTCAATTGATTAACAAAATATGAGAAAATGAAATCCAATATATCTTTATTCCAAAACTATCATATGGTTAAAAATAAAGGTAGACAAAGACTTATAAAAAGAGTAAAAAATGGTATGAATTGCGACAAAGAATGAATTCAAAAGATGGAATTATTGGATCCCATCACTATATAGGAAGCGGAGGAGGATTAGGACACTTTCTATGAGGAAATTCTCTTATATATTTGAGTTCAGTTAGCTCAAGCAGAAGCAGAGGTTGAGATGAAAGAGGAGAAGAAATGCTCCAAATTTGAGGATATGGTGGAAGAAATGAAGCTTTGGGTGGAAGACTCAGGCAATACTAGAACCCAAGACACCGAATTCTATAGGACTTTGACTCTTCATTGGAATACTAAATCATTGCAAGGAAAGGTGCTTCTAGATACCAAAGAAGAAATGAATGAACTTCTACTTGAAATGAGTGACCTCAATTCCAAAATGAATCATCTTATCAAGGTTATCATAGGAAAGGAATACGAAGTTGTTTCTCAAGATCCAAGTGCAGATGTGCCCCATATTGTTATTTCAGATGATGGCATGGATGTCTAGTTTACTTTTATTTCAGGATCTCTATTTATTTTTATCTTATCACATTTCTCCTTAGGACTATTTTTCTTATGTTAGTAGACTGTTGAATACCTGTTAGACAATTTTTGAAGTTATAGACAAAATCAAGTTCTATATTTGGTTAGAACTTTCATGGGGAAAACCTAAATCATCATTGTTATAATATTTTTTACTTTAATACAATATTTAGCTTACAAATAGAAAAGTATCATAAGGTGTGTTTCCTGCAAGTAGCAACTCTAAAGGACATAAGGTTTTTATTGATTGAGACTAGCACCATAGCTACTAATGTTTGAGTTATGGCTCGTGGGTAGANATAAGGTGTGTTTCCTGCAAGTAGCAACTCTAAAGGACATAAGGTTTTTATTGATTGAGACTAGCACCATAGCTACTAATGTTTGAGTTATGGCTCGTGGGGAGAAGCATGTTACTATTTACCTTATAATTTCTCAATTTAGGGCTTGAATATGTTGAGGATCAAAAAATTATAATCTTTCATTTTCTGCATTGCCACTTTACACCACCATTCAATAATAAACAAACCTTAAGTAGATTAAAAAATTAATGATAATGTTATCTTAGTGTAACATGAAATATTAGGTCGACACATTGTAAGACGATGTTTAGGAAAAATACATTATTGAATTTTTTGTTACTTTCTTTGCTTGGTTAATATGTTTTTGGCATTTAAAAGAATGAGATTGAACCTCGGATAGAGTAGAGAAAGTCATCTAACTAAATTCCAATTACTCCTAGAAATATCATTGACCCCTTTGTTGTGTATTAGAGTTTTAACTTTGTTGTTATTATGATAGAAAGCAAAATAATCCAACAATAATGCAAATTAACAACTCATGTCGACCATTAATTAGTCTTATTTCGAGAGAGTTTAGTGTACGAATTTCCATCTAAATAGAACTATGCTATGCGAAGTATATGATAAGTAGTATCTATTTAGGTACACTTTCAACTCCACTTAAAACTTCTTCGAAACCTAATTGGATTTTGGAATATATTATATAACAAATTTCTTTGTGAATAATACATATTATTTATGATGTTAACATTTTTTTTAAACACATTTTCATTTTACATGTATAATAATTTTAATTATTGAAATGGAAAAACTTGAATAAAATGTAGATAAATATGAAGAGTCGTTTAACTTAAATATCCTTTGCTAGATTATTTAACAAGTAGATTTGCTAGCGAAACATGTTCCTACCTACAAGTTTGCAAATAAAGACAAGTTAGTCATGTATTAAAAAGAGGTTAACAATGGCTGGTAGAGAAGAAGTGAACACCAAAAGCATCACACTGAGGGGAAGCTTTGCACTTTGAACCTAGTAATCTACTCTCTCACTGTGCAACACCCAATACTTTAATTAATTATATTCTCAAAATTGAAATGTTCTTTCATTTCCTATTTGGAGATGAGAGTATCTTTATTTTTAATATTTTATATGAATTTTTATGAACATATGTAAATATAATCATTAATACTGAACAATTTAAAATTTTCATATATTATTATTGGGTTTTGAATTTTATATATATATAATTTTTTGAAAACATATTTTCATTCTACATGTATAATCATTTTAATTATTGAAAAAGATAAAATTAAATAAAATATAAGTATGAGGTAGAAATATTTTGACTTAAATATATCCATTTATTTTGTTATATTATTTAATAAGTAGAGTTTCTAGGGCTGCAAGTTTCTACCTATAGCTTCACAAATAAAGAACGGTTAGTTATGTTGGATTTATCATATTACAGAGAGTGGGTGAATCGGTAATAGCACAAATATGTATATTAACTTAAATAGGTTTTCACCAATTAATACTTTTCAGCAGCAACAATAAAAAATACAATAGCGCACAAATATATTAGAATAATTATATATATATGATTGATTACATCTGTGGTAGAATGAAATTTTCAAACATAAGAACCCACTCATTTCAAGTGTTGACCCGATCCTCAAGTACAATTTATTAGTTGTTGTCA
This sequence comes from Pseudotsuga menziesii, assembly GCA_001517045.1. Taxonomy (NCBI): domain Eukaryota; kingdom Viridiplantae; phylum Streptophyta; class Pinopsida; order Pinales; family Pinaceae; genus Pseudotsuga; species Pseudotsuga menziesii. The sequence continues at coordinate 195,837 of LPNX010131875.1, read as the reverse complement.
CCGACCTGCAACGACTTCAATTTCCATGAGCACTGACACATGAATTTCAGGCACCAACCTTAATAGATATATGTCTAACTATGAAAACTGCATCTCGTGTAAATCAAGCTTCGACCTGTGGATAACTACGATCTTCGATTATGGAAGCACCAACCTTTGAATTATATTCTCCATCACCGACTAGAAGGAGGCTCCAACCCCCTAGGTTTTATCTGCTTTCATAGAGAGGATACTACAACCCCCCAATTATATTTACCAGTATCAACTGGAAGGCGGCTCCAACCCCTTAGGTTATATCTGCTCCAACAGAAAGGATGCTGCAACACCTTGATTATATTTTCCAACACCGGCTGGAAGGAGGCTATGACCCCCTAATCCTTTCCTCGTCCGACCTCTTTGATATGAAATAATAATGTATTAAATAATTGCAATATACAAAATATACCTTTTCTTCGATGTGTTTCTTCACCAATCTGCAATTGATGTAACTTTATGATATGCATCTAAACAGTATGTTGCCAAAACTTGATGTGCAAAAATTATTGTGATTTGCATCTCCTTTGTGTTTCTGTGATCTGCATCTTTATACTAGACAAAGTTCCTCACTTAGTCATTTCTACTATTCTGCGATCTATGTCCTTCAGTGAGTAAAAAAATTTCACATCCAGAATATGGGTATCCTTCTATATGGAACACTTCTTGTTGTTCATCATCTGCTATTTTGCACACTTCATCTCCACTATGTAAAATCTCCTTTTACGATCAACAAGCCATTGATACCCCAAAAAATTCTCAATCTTATCTAAATAGATTATCTTCAATATTCATCTCACCATTTTCCACAAGATTACTTCACCACATCCGTCTCTTGCTTATTTATAGTATTCTTAGCTCAAGAGATGTGTCCACTTGGTCAAGTTCCTTATCCTTGAATAATGTCCAGTGAGTTTGTGTCTTCTTCAAGTTAAGTGTTAAATTTTTATGATGCCATAACTTAAGTCCTAACTTGATTAGCATTTAATATATTTTCATAATAACAAGATAAAGAGGATCACTAAAATAAACACAATCACAAGGAACAAAACAATTTACCCTGGGAAACCCTAAAGGGAAAAACCCAACAAAACTTCCTCAAAATAGATTACCAATATGCAATGACCAAAGAACAAGGTCTCATCAAGTGAGAGACCAAAACCCAAGCATAAGAGCCGAAACACTAAAGACATTGGTCCTTCTCCTTCTCTGTCTCTCCTTTCTCTCTCTTGCGCAATACAAGTGTGAATAAGTGTGTATAAATTAGGGAGGGCGCCTCCCTATTTATACTAAAATTCCCAACTAACATTTTACCTAACTAGGCTGACATGTCTAAATAACAAGGTCGACCTACCTAGGTATATTAGTTCAAAATAATAATTATAATCATATTTTTTGGGTGTTATTCACCCGAATTACAACTAAGGGTTTTCTTCATGACATTTACATGACCTTTTACATTGATAACATCTCTCGAAGGAGGAATAATAATAATGTGAAGTACATATAGAATATTCTTCAAAGTTACATTATATCAACACTCCCCCTTGAAAAGAAGGGTATTTTACTGACAACAACAACTAGTGTGGCTCGACACAACATCATCAGAAGTAGAGAGGAGGCATCTCAACATCATCTTTTGGAAAATCATCTAGTACATCTATAGATCATTGAAATTTTTGAACATGATCATCATCTCCAACACAGAGCTAGAGTATCAACATCTTCAGTACATAGTTGAAGTATCATAATCATCATTTTCATTACAGAGTTAAAGAATAATCATCTACAACATGGAAGTGAATCATTATCTGCACCATGGGACTAAGGCATAATCATCTATAATATGGAACATCATCATATGTATAATACCTAATACATCACTAGCATCGAAATCATGAGGCTGACTCATAAGCATAAATCTGGAATAACAACAACAACAACAGCACGAGCCTGACTCATCATCATAAAGATGGAATAACAACAACAATGACATCATGAGGCTATCTCATCAGCATAAATCTAGAATAACAACAACAACAACAACATGTGACATCATCATCAATAGCTCAAGTATGGAGCAACATCATCTAGGGAAGGTATAACAACAACCAACATGATCCTTCCTTTCGGAATTATGGGATAATGGACAACATATTTGTGGTACTCAGATGATACCTACTTTCATAATTTCACGGTCAAGTCTTTATGGAGATTCCAATACTAATCATAACTAACACATACATACACAGGACAATACCTCCTTTCGAAATTACAGGATCAAGTCTGCTATTGAAATCCTAGACGATCCTTCCTTTCCGAATTACGAGATCTATTCCTAACATTCTGGATGATCCTTCCTTTCGGAACTATGGGATCAAGTCCTCTACTTACATTACGAAAAATCCTTCCTTTTAGAATTACAGGATCAAGTCCTCTGCTAACATTATGGATGATCATTCCTTTTGAAATTATGGGATCAAGTCCTCTACTAACATTCTACATGATCCTTCCTTTCTGAATTACGGGATCAAGTCCACTGCTAACATTCTGGATTATCTTTCCTTTCGGAATAACAGGATCAAGTCCATTACTAACATTATGGATGATCCTTCCTTTCATAATTACGAGATCAAGTCCACTACTAACATTTTGGACAATCCTTACTTTCGGAATTACAAGATCAAGTCCACTACTAACATTCTGGGTGATCCTTCCTTTCATAATTACATGATCAAGTCCACTACTCATCAATATTTTAGACAATCTTTCCTTTTGGAATTACGGGATCAAATCTAACGATCATTACTCCCAACATCTTGGATGATCCTTCCTTTCGGAACTACGGGAGCAAGTCTATCCACATCAACATTTAATACTATCCTTCCTTTTGGAATTATGGGATCAAGTCTAAGGATGATTAATCCTTCCACATCAACATTTAAGACGATCCTTAATTTTAGAATTACAAGATCAAGTCTAAGGATGGTTAGTCCTTCCACATAAACATCTTGGACGATCCTTCCTTTTGGAATTATGGGATCAAGTCCAATAAGATCAATGTTTAAGACAATCCTTCCTTTCATAATTATGGGATCAAGTCTAAGGATAATCAATACCAACATCAACATCTTGGATAATGCTTCCCTTCAAAATTATGAGATCCACTCAATCAATATAAACATTTAAGATGATCCCTCCTTTCAAAAATATGGGATCAAGTCTAAGGATAATCAACATCTTGGATGATCCTTCCTTTTTGAATTACAGGATCCAGTTGTTAGCTCTCAAACTATACCTCAAGTTGTAAAAACGTAATCTCAAGGTAACTACAAAACCAAGATTTAGGAAAGAAAACTGGCTTCTTTCTCTCTAGAGAGGGATCTCTCAATGATTGTGTTAGCAACCGGAACGTACCTAGATGTGGGAGGTAGGACCTGGGGGCAATAAAAAAACCGCCTTAGACTGTATTTTTGACCCAACACTATTAGAGAGGGATCTCTCTCTACTTACCAAGTTCACGTATGTAAAATATTCAATCGAGAATGGTCAGGAGGTCAGATTCCTGAGTGGAATGGGTGTGTTGTTATACGGTTCGATGGGACGATCAGAGAGGGGAGTCATTGGGCAATGGAGTCGACAATACGGGTATGGAACATGTTGCAACCGATAGAGAATCATTGAAATTTATAGACATGGGCAAGGTAACCATCCATCCTTTAATCAGGAGATATTTAGCGGGTGACTAGTGGATGAGGGGAAGCAACCCATCATGCAAAGCATCTAACAGGATGAATTCTACTTGACTTTAGAAGAAATTGTTTAAAAATGTTTGAAACAAAGGGCCAAGAGCATACAGGATGAATTCTGGCCCTTATACGCTACTATTCAAACATGAAAGAAAATAACAAACTGGAATGAAAAACAAAATAAACATTCACGTAAGGAAGTTACTTATTGAAAGAAAAGATGATGTAGGAATCTCTGCCATGAAAAATTATCATTCCTCTGAAATTTTATTCATATCATGGAAAGTTAGAAACAAATTACAATGGATAGCCTCAGGTCTTGAAAGTTTCCCAACCCTCCTTTTCTCCCTCTACTAGTACATTTATACTACTTCAAACCTGAGGCTAATCCTCGAAACAAGGCCTGGAAATTGTTTTCAGTCACAATCAGATACTAATAGTTTAGTGTGTGGTACTATTGCCATGATTTATAAATACAAACAGACAGTATGGAGTAATTGGACATGCTCGACCTGGGTGGCAGCCTGACATTTTTGTTGTTGCGCCTGCAGACCTTGAGGACAACACCTTCTAGTCGCTTTCAGGCGAGTCACCATTGACTGGGTTTTGGAGTCTCTGGCCAGTTTATCAAGTTAGCAGTTTTCTTTTCCACCCCTTCCTTTGTGTCATCTCCATGCTCAAAGGAACCTCTCGGCATGGATGCAAACTGGAAAGGTATTTTGTGTCGCCTCCTTGCTCAGCCTCCTCTTCAACCCTTCCTTCTTCAGATAACAACGTTAGATAGGGGATCTGGAAGAAGGGCCACATTACTTCTAGCAAAGACAAACCTCTGTAGTGGTTTTTCATTCTTGTACTCTCCACCCTCTGTGAGGTGATCCCTCCCATAGGAAATACTGCGGAGTATGCCTCCACCCTCCCCACTACCTTTGGTAAGTGGAATTTACAAATGGGATGATGTAGGCATTGGACCCCTGATGCTCCAGCCCAAAAAAGAACTTCCACAAATCGTATCCCAGAACTATCCTTTTGTGCAAAATCTTTGGAGGCAATGACGGTATTAGGGGTTCCTGGAATAATGCTCATGGGACATGAGTGTCCATGCAATGCGCAGCTGGTGGTGTGGCTATCAAAAGACAGGTGTATCTCTTAACACACTTCACATCTGTGCCCCGATGTTTATGGATATCCCTGGTATAAAAAATTAAGGCAATAGATGAGCGCGGAAGTGAGCTCACCAACCATCAATGCACCCAGATGGACAAGCTTCTCAAACCAGACCACCATTACTAACTTAAAAATTAGAAACTCTAATGACTTGCAACATAATGAAACTTTTGGTTATACCTCTACACTAATTCATGCCATGTACCTCAAATGGCTTATCAGCATTCCCGCACATTCTGTTGTCAAGTAGTTGGGTGGTGACATGTGTGAGGGCATGAGCCGAGTGATCCTTTACCTACTGGAGATCCAGTTACGCCGCCTTATCGGCTACGAAACTTCGGTATTTGCTGCGGGAAAGATTCTCAGGCGTCGCCTTGTATGGTCGACCTCATGCTACAAATCATATGGAATGGACGTTCTCACACTCCCTCGCTCCTGTGACATAGGAAAAAGAATTATCTCCCTTGTTGTGCTTTATTTACTCCATGCGAAGAGTAGATTCGCCTACTACTTCCCTACTTCCATATTCCAAACCATAAAAAGGATTCCTACCTTTAGGTGATATGGCACTACCATAGGGATGATTTCTCCTGTACGCATGCTACAATTGGAATCCAGGGAATTGATTAATAGGCTGAGAGGAAAATCATGTGTGAGAACGTCCCCTCTACTGTTATATCTACCATGGATGCGATACCTATAGCCTTGATACCCTCTCAACCCTTCGATCTGGGTGTCTTTTACATCCATCGCCCATGTTTTTTTAGACCCCAGCAGTCAATTCATGATCAACCTTCATCGGGACCATCCAATCGTGGGCACGTTAACATTTCGCCAATATTCCCTCGTCCAACCGAGTGTGCACTTTCAAGTCACGAAATCCCCCACGTCTGTTGATCAATCCCGACCCTTCTTTGTGACAGTTGATATTTGCAGCCAATACCCCTTTTTCGCGATTTGGAATCATGATTTTATCCATGCTAGTTTGAACTGTGAAATTATCCACGACTGTGGATCTGTACCTACTCTTGTCTCCATCGTCAAATGTCTCCATCCTTTAATTCATTTCACGATTCGTAAAATATCCTTCTTCTGTGCATGTTCGTTCATCGAAATCACCTTAGGCCGTTGATTAGGCTTCATCTTGATCTAGTCCTTTCATTGGTTATCTCCTTTAACAGGCGTCGCAAATGCCAAATCTAAATATTTCCTCGTGTCTTCGGCTAGTAGAACCGCACTCCATCATTGATCTTCTCTGTTGTGAAACTGGATCGTTGATCCACGATGCCACTTTATCTCATTTTCACCGCTGCATGTCTTGACCTTTGGAAGGATATACCACCATCTATCAAGATCCCTTCTCCATCTGACAGTCTTAACTGATGGAATCTATCGATTTGATAACCTGAGAGGCGTTTGTATAATTCTTCATTGAACAAGATCCTTTTTGAATCCTTCCAATCCCATAACTTCAAAAAATTAAAGATAGTGCTAATAGCTGGCTCCATGAGGGATGTTATCCTCTTAGTGAGGTAGAAAACAACCCCGTAGACCAATTTCCAAATCCATTGGGCTTCCCCCCATCCTTCCTCGAAACCCTCAACATGCTCTAAGCTACTATTGTAACAAATTTATGTCAATTTGCAAATTATGCTCCTAACCATACTCTGAAACTGAGAACAGTTGCGACTGCAAACCTATACTTATAACTGAAACCAAAAACAAACTAAACAGCACTGAAGGAAATGCTCTATATATCTCAACCTTATTTGTACCTACCTGCTCTACCTAACTAAGCATACATGCCTAATTAAGTGAACTCTCACTTCCAATGAAGTCAATCAAGCAACTTATCCAATAATTTTGTTTCTTTTTCATGCTTGATTAAGAACAAAGATGAGATGCATAATTGAAGAAGGTTATAACAAATAAATTGATCTTTACAGTAGAGATATAACCAGTCATTACCATTTCCCAGCCTTTCCATGTCCTCTGCAATGGGGTCATAGAAAGAACGACAACTTTCAGCATATTCTGTCCTCTATTTATCATGGAAAAGTTGTCCAAAATGCCACTCCTCTGGCAAGCTGTCAGACTGGTATTCGAAATATGTTTGAAAGGGATTCCCATGAATGTTTTCAAATGAAATATCCACCCTTTCCTTCAAAACTTCTGAAGCTAGAGCCTCACCTTCCTTATATGCCTCAGCATAAAGATCATCTTTTTCTTCAATGGAATCGAGCAAGCACAATCCTTCTTTACGGGATGATATTCCTGAAGATGAAAAGTTAGAAAAGGCATTTATTTGACAACCTTTACCTCCTTCTTTGTGACCTAATGCCTCATCAAAAACTCCTGATTTCTCTATAGGCTGAGAGGGACTACATGACTATTCATCCTTATCATCTTCTATTCCAAATAAGTCTATGAAATGTACCATATCCTCCAACTTTTGTTTCTGCTTAGAGGCCTTAAGTATGTGTCTTATTAGTTCAAATGAAGAACAACACAAAGGCATACTATCACCTTCAACATGCCTATTATTTTTTCTTATCTCAGCCCTTTGACTTTGGATTTCAGCTTGATTTTCTCCACTAGCAGACCTTGGTTCAATAGCTGGCTCTTTTGGTATATTTTCTAGGTATTCCTCCTCATACTTATATTACATAGGTATATTGAAGTCCCTTTTAAAATCACCATTAACAAACTCGGTGCTAAACAAAATAGTAGAACTGTCTACTTCTATATCATTAGGCTGAACATTTTCCTGTTTAGTAAGGGAAAGCTTTAGCTGAACAGGGACTATCCCCTTTTGTCTATGTGTCCCAACTAATTTTAATGTATCTTTTATTTCACCACCACTGTCTTGACTTGACAATTTTTTGGACATCTTAAGGTTTTATTCAACTTCTAAACAATCAGCAACCATATGCTGCAGAGTGGTTTATTTTCTTTCCAAAAGAAGTAATGACAGTTCAGGAGGAAAGGTAGTTGCATAATATATTTTAGCAGCGTTTTCAAGAGGTTGGAATTCCTTTGGCATGTTATAATAAAAGCTTGCAAATATTTTGTTAAAACTAGACATGTCTTCACCCTCTTGCCTCTTCAGGGAATAAAACTCTAAAAGTATTTGGTCTAGTGGCCTTCTCCTACCCCAAAATTTCAAAAAGGTGTAAGAAAACTCTTCCCATGTACTGATGGATTTAGGTTGCAGGTGTTTAAACCATTCTTTAGCATCTCCTTGCAAGGACTGGGAAAAATCCCTCATGCAAACATCATCATGTTCTATTTCAAAAAGGTCAAAGAAATGTTCAAAAGCTTGTGAATGTTTCTCAGCAGTGAGTTCTTTGGATTCTCCGTCAAATTTGGGGAGGTACTTGTAATGCTTCACAGGAAAATCATGGAGGATAGGAGGCAAGTGGAGTGGCTTGTATCGGCTTGGAATACTGGGTGAGACTGGGTTAGGTGAAATAGATATGTTACCAACAATGGTTTCATGAGGTTCACAAGGGTGACCTTTAATGTCATGAGTTTCGAATGAAAGATATTGGTCAGAATCAAATGTACAAGATGATGCAATGCTTTCAGTTCGTAAAGAAGGATATACAGGAATAAATTCATTGTTTTATTTTGAGTAAAATGAACCATGGAAGGATGTTTTGATAAGTTTAGGAAAAGATAACAACAAACTTACAAGTCAAGACAAGGCATATTGGAAGAAACGGAAACTCGAGTATCTTATCGTTTCACCATGCATTTTCAGGCTTCACAACAAGCTCATTTTCCCAATTGAGTCTACCAATTCTTTTGAAAACTTGATTTCTGGGTCATACCACCAGTGGAGATGCTGAAGTCTAGATCCTTTAAGAGTGGAGTCACCAGGTGAAAAGTGCACAACCTTCTTGATGTCTGATTGGTGTTCACCATCAGCAACCAAATCTAAAATTATGTCGTTCATACCCAGGGATGATCTTCAATCTCGTCCCCGGCAATGACGCCAGTTTGTTAGCACCTAGAACATACCCGACTGTGNACCATCAGCAACCAAATCTAAAATTATGTCGTTCATACCCAGGGATGATCTTCAATCTCGTCCCCGGCAATGACGCCAGTTTGTTAGCACCTAGAACATCCCCGACTGTGGGAGGCAAGCCCCAGGGGCAACAACAAAACCACTTTAAACCATATTTTTGACCCAACATAGTCAGAGAAGGATCTCTCTCTACTTACCAAGTTTGTTTGCGCGGAATATTCCATCGAGAATGGTAAGGAGGTCCAATTCCTGAGTGGAATGGGTGTGTTGTTATATGGTTCGGTGGGACGATTAGAGAGGGAATCCATTGGGAAATGGAGTCAACAATACAGGTATGGAATGTGTTGCAAGAGATAGAGAATCCTGGAAATTTCTAGATAGAGGCAAGGTAACCGTCCATCCTTGAATCAGGAGATATTTAGTGGGTGACTAGCGGATGAGGGGAAACAACCCATCAAGCAGAGCATCTAACAGGATGAATTCTACGTAACTTTAGAAGAAATTGTTTAAAAATGTTTGAAACAAAGGGTTGAGAGCATACAGGATGAATTCTGGACCTTATACACTACATTTCAAAAATGAAATCAAATAACAAACTAGAATGAAAAATAGGATAGACATTCACGTAAGGAAGTTACTTATTAAAAGAAAAGACGACGCAGGAATCTCTGCCATGAAAAATTATCATTTCTCTGCAATTTTATTCATATCATGGAAAGTTAGAAATAGATTACAATGGATAGCCTCGGCTCTTGAAAGTTTCCCAACCCTCCTTTTCTCCCTCTACCAAGAGTACATTTATACTACTTCAGACCTGAGTCTAATCCTCGAAACAAGGCCTGGAAACTCTTTTCAATCATAATCAGATACAAACAGTTTAGTGTGTGGTAATACTGCCATGATTTATAAATAAAAATAGACAGTATGGATTAAGTGGACATGCTTGACCTGGGTGGCAACCCAACATTTCTATTGTTGTGCCTACAGACCTCGAGAACGACGCCTTCTGGTCGCTTTCAGGTGAGTCACCATTGACTGGGTTTTGGAGTCTCTGGCCGATTTTTTGAGTCAACAGTTTGATTTTATGTCCCTCCCTTTGTGTCACCTCCATGCTCAAAGGCACCTCTTGGATTGGACAGAAACTGGAAAGGCATTTTGTGTCCCCTCCTTGCTCAACATCCTCCACAGCCCTTCCTTCTCCGGATAACACTATTAGATGGGGGGTCTGGAAAAAGGGCTGCATCGATTCTAACAAAGACAAACCTCTGCAATAGTTTTTCATTCTTGTATTCTTCACCCTCTGTGAGGTGATCCCTCCCATAGGAAATACTACGAAGTGTGTGTTGATGTAATTGTAACTTCGGAATGTATTCACCTATGTATCTTGTGTCTTGTACCCCGATGTTTTTTCCGGGATGTGTCTGTAATGTAATTGAGTCATTTCATGCCCCGATGTTTCAATAGGGAGGATCTATAATGTAAACAAGTCATTTCAAGTCATTATGGGTAACCCTCCTATTGATCAAGGGTTAAAGTCCCCGCAGTTCTGGGGCACTAGGGTTATTACACTCTCCAAGAGAATTCAGCTCTAGTTGGGTCTAGTTAAGTCAGGAATTAGTATAAATAGAGAGTGAGCCTCTCTATTTATCATACACTCACTCACACTCAGTTGTAGTGCATAGTTGAGGAAGAAGAAGACACTGGAGCTAGGAAGAAAGAGGTTGCTGTTGTCAGAAGATCATCTTACTATTTTGGGGTTTTACTTTTGGTGCTAATTCTATCTCTGAGGAAGTTGCGGGGTTTTCTCCATTTATGGTTTCCCTGAGGAAAAACACTATGTTCATTTTCTCTTGTGTTTGATTGATGTGCTTGTTATTCTCTTAGTTAAAAGATCCTAATAATGCTAGCTTAATGTTAAAAATCTAAAATAGTATCAGAGCTAACCTGAGAAGAAGACACTATGCAACTGTGGGAACTAGGGATTCCTAATTTGTGGATCTTCCTCCACAGATTTTCAGCAAAAGAAGGTCATATTAACTCTCCTCCTTAGGGCACATCTTTCTGTCGAAGTAGAATCCAATTCTGAGGTTTTTTAGTTTTGGACCCAACACTGCTGCCGAAAATTAGGGCTTTCCACAGAAGTTGAACTTTTTAGTGAGCCAAGGCCTCGACTGATCTCCTCCCCAAAATTGAAGTTAGGGATCAAATTCAAAGCATTTGGTTGGATATAAATCCGGAAAAGGAAAACCCTAATCTGCTCCTAAACCAGCACTACAGGATTTTAGCTCTAAATTCAGATCCAACATCTTGACTTGGTAAGATCTAAATATTTTGTATTTCCATTTGAGGTTCTCAGTTAATATGTCTCATCATAACAATCTTGATGAAAACCTTGAGGGAGCTGATAACTTCCGAGCCTGGAAGTATAGGATCTCCCCGGTCCTCGAAGAAAATGAGTTGGACTCCTACATCCATGAGGAGGTTCAAGTTCCAGAGGGAGATGAGGCTAAGGCCTTACATAAGAACAAGTTGGTTATGGCAAAGAGGATTATTGCTGATTCAATCAAGGATCACCTCATACAATAGGTGTCCTCCCTCAAGACACCTAAATCTATGTTTAATGCCCTAACCAAATTGTTTGAAGGGAAGAACATAAATCGGAAGATGACTCTGAGGAACCAGCTGAAGAATGTGAAGATACAGAATGCAGAAACCATCCAGACTTACTTCACAAGGGTCTCCCAAATCAAAGAACAACTTGAAGCAATATATGAAGAAGTGGAGAATGCAGAGATTGTAATGACCACCTTGAATGGTCTCCCTAGTTCATGGGACTCCTTTATTCAAGGGATCTGTGCTAGAAAGAAGTTAGTCAAGTTCAGCAGACTATGGGAAGAATGCTCTCAAGAAGAAGCTCAGAGAGCATCTCGAGAAGAAAATATGGGAAGTGAAGATCAAGCTCTCACAGTACAATCCAAGAAATCCAGATCTAGCCACCACAGAAGTAAGTACTCTCATCAAAAAATAACTCTAGAAATCCTAGAGATTTGTCTAAGTACATTTTCTATACATGTGATGAAATAGGACATTTTTCTAGACACTGTCCTAAAAATAAAAGTAACTCTCACAAGAATAAGGGAGACAAGAGAAGACATCATGCTCATGTTGCAGAGGATGATGAACCTTCCACAAAGAGAAACACACAAGTCAGTGATGATTCTTCAAGTGATGAAGAATATGTTCTGATCTCCGCTCTCACGGGAACTATAACACATGGCAGCAATGATTGGCTTATAGACAATGGTGCTTCCAAGCACATGACAGGATTCAAGGAATCCTTTGTGAAATTATCTGAACATGAATCACCTCACAAGGTGAAATTTGGATATGACTACTAGTATCCAATAAAAGCTAGTGGGGAATCCTCCTATAAGCTAGACTCTGGAAAGTCTATGATAATGAAGGAAGTATTGTTTGAACTAGGACTAAAGAAGAATATCCTCTCCATATCTAAATTAGATGCAAAAGGAATGAGGGTTGCATTTAGAGATGGTCAAGTCATCATGTGGCCAAAAGGAAAGACCATTGATGATGGAATAGTGATTGCGGAACAAGAAGGAGGCTTATAAAAATTGAAGCGCCATCCAAAACAAGCTTTGGCTCGTGACTCGGTAGAGCCAAATGAGATTTTTCATAGAAGGCTTGCACATGTGCATTACATACCACTACCACTTGCAAGCAAAGCTATTGAAGGTCTCCCAGAAATGCAGACAAAACATGAAGGTGTATGCAAAGGATGTGCAAAAGGGAAGAACACAAAGAAGACATTTCCAAGTAGCGATAGCAAAGCAAAAGGAATCTTGGAAATCATCCATTCCAATGTGTGCGGTCCTATGTCATCTAGTTCACTAAGCGGGTATGCATACTATGTTTCTTTTATTGATGATTTTTCTAGAAAGGAATGGATATAAATTATGAAGAACAAAGATGAAGTATTCAGCAAGTTCAAGGAATTCAAAGCCTTGATCGAGAACCACACTGAAAAGAAGATCAAGACCTTTTGATCAAATAATGGAAGAGAATTCACTTCGAATGAATTCAAAGAGCTATGTAAAGACTCATGGATTAAGAGGGAGTTGTCCACTCCTTATAATCCACAACAGAATGGGATTGCAGAAAGGAAGAATAGAACTATCATGGAAGCTACAAGAGCAATGCTTCATGATCAAGATCTTCCTATGCATCTTTGGGCAGAAGCTGCGAGAGCAGTGGTGTATGTACAGAACCCTACTCCACATAGAGTACTCGAGAACAAGACTCCTAAAGAAGTCTTCTCCGGCAAGAAACCAGAAGTCAGCCATCTCAAAATATTCGGTTGTCCTGTGTACATACACATTCTGAAAGAAAAGAGGATGAAGTTATATCCTTCAAGAAAGAAGGGTATATTTGTGGGATACTCTAAAAGCTCGAAGGCTTACAGAATATACTTCCTAGGGTTCAAGAATATTGACATTAGCAAAGATGTAACATTTGATGAAAATTCAGCCTACATCAAATCCAGGGAGAAACTAGCTGAAGAACCTAAAGAAACAAGAGAACCTAGAATTCATGATTCACTCATGAACGAAGAAATTCAAGAAGATGATCGAGAAATACAAGAACCTCAAGAACCTATAGATCCACCTTTGCAGAAGAATCCTCATAAGAGTAAACCTACTTGGGTACGTGAAATTATCCAAGGTGCAAAAAGATATGGAGCTTCAGAAGAAACACCCAGAGGAAGAAAGAGAACTAGATCATGTTCTAGTTACGTAGCATTACTATGTGGAATTATTGATAAAGAACCTTCCAACTATGAAGAAGTGGCAGAACGGAAAGAGTGGAAGGATGCTATGATTGAAGAGTATCAATTGATCATGAAGAATGATGTTTGGGATGTTGTCCCAAGACCAGAAGGAAAGTCCATTGTAACTTGCAAATGGATCTACAAGATCAAGCATGTTGTAGATGGCAGCATTGAGAAACATAAAGCAAGATTTGTGGCTCGTGGTTTCTCCCAGAAAGAAGGAATATATTATGAAGAAACCTTTGCACCTGTAGCTAGATACACTTCCATCAGATCAGTACTTGCTCTGGCTGTAGTGATGAAATGGAAGATACACCAGATGGATGTCAATACTGATTTATTGAATGGTGTAGTGGAAGAGGAAGTATATGTGGAACATCCACTTGGTTTTGAGACACATGACAAGGAGTCTCATGTGTGTATATTGAAGAAAGCCCTGTACGGTTTGAAATAAGCACCCAGGACATGGTATGGTAGAATTGATGGTTTCCTATCTAGTTTGGGCTTTAACCAAGAGTAAAGGAGATTCCAACCTTTACTACAAGGTTGAAGATGGCAATCCAGTGATACTCCTACTATATGTGGATGATCTGTTTGTAACAGGTATGGATGGGTTGATTGCTGATACAAAGAGGAAACTTGCTGCCGATTTTGAAATGAAAGACTTGGGAATGATGCACTATTTTTTAGGCATGGAGGTGTGGCAGAGTGTAGATGGGATATTCCTTGGACAAGGGAAGTATGCAGTAGAGATCCTGAAGAGATTCAGAATGATGGACTGCAAGGCCATAACCACACTGTCGTCATCGAACCTGAAGCTATTGACTGATGCTTCATCAGAAGAGGTTGATGCTATGATGTATCGTCAGATGATTGGGTCCTTGATGTATCTAATGAACACAAGACCAGATATTTGCTTTGTTGTGAACACCTTGAGCTAGTTCTTGACAAATTTGAGACATGTTCACTTGATTGCTGCAAATCATATTCTGAGGTACCTGAAAGGTATAGTTGACTATGGGCTCAAGTACGAGGAAAATCAAAATATTAACCTAGGGGGTTATGTTGATTCAAATTGGGCAGGAAGTGCCATCGATAGGAAGAGCACTTCAGGATGTCGCTTCAGTATGGGATCAGGTGTGATCTCTTGGTTTAGCAGGAAGCAATCATGTGTGGCACTGAGTACAGTTGAAGTAGAGTATGTGAGGTAGTATGGCTGAGGAAGCTACTATTTGATTTATTTGATCTCTAGATGAATGCTACTTGTATATACTGCGAAAACTAGAGTTGTGTGAAGTTGTCCGAGAACACTGTGTTCCATGACAAGTCGAAGCATATCGAGATCAAGTATCACTATATCAGAGATATGGTGCAGAGAGGAGTAGTGAAGCTCCAGTATGTTGCGACGGAGGAACATATAGTTGATGTATTGATGAAGCCATTGGCTAGGGTGAAGTTTGAGTACTTCAGGGAGAAGCTTGGTGTTCTCTAGATCAAGGTTCCCTCTAAGGGAAATGATGAGATCGAGAGCCATTCTGACATGGTGAGAGGATTAGGTTCCTTCCATGGTCAGATGTAAGGGCCGAGCCATTATGTCATGGTGAGAGGATTTGGTTCCTTACATGTTAGATATGAGTTCTAAGCAATTCTGATGTGACTATAGGATTGGTCCCTACATGATCAGATGTAAGGGATAAATGCCATCCTTGGAATGGAGGCACCTAGTCAGTTACCAGGAAAACTCAGTCTAGGACTAAGGGCCATTCTGATATGACTGTAGGATGTAGTCTTACATGATCAGATGTGAGCGTATGGCCATTATTATGTGATTGAGGGAGGTGTTCCCACTTGATTAGATATAAGGGTTGATGCCATTCTCTAGGAGAATGGAGGCACCTCGTCAGTTACCAGGAATTCTCAGTCTGGGACTGAGAGCCCTTCCAATGCGGTGCTTTCGAGCATGGTCGGATGTAAGTGCAGTGCCCTTTCGATGTGGTGCTTTCGAGCATGGTCGAATGTAAGTGCTAAGCCTTTTCAATGCGGTGCTTTTGAGCATGGTTGACTATAAGTGCTGATCCCTTCTAATGAGGTATTTCCAAACATGGTCGGATGTAAGTGTAGAGCCTTTCCAATGCAGTGTGTTCACACATGGTCGGATATAAGTGATGAGCCATTCTAGCGTCATGTGTTTACACATAGTCATATGTGAGTGCTGGGCCTTTCTGACAAGATGAGGTCAGATGTGAGTGTTGGGTGTGCCTTTCTGATAATATTAGGTCAGATGTAAGAAGCATGCCTACAACAAGCATGAAGGGTATGCCTACAACAAGCATGAAAAAGGGCTGGCTCTGTCGAACTTCCTGTGATGAGAGATAGCATCAATGATGACGATGATCCAGACTTGATGATGATCCAGATCAAATGATGATCTAGATGTGATGATGATCCATACTTGATGATGATCTATATTTGATGATGATATAGTGATGATCCAGCAGTGATGATCCAGTGGTCGTGATGATCTAGATCCCATGATGAAGAAGACTTGAAGACGAAGAAGACTTGAAGACGATGATGACTTGAAGACGATGATGACTTTAAGATGAAGACAAATTGAAGATGAAGATGACGAGATGGTCCAATCGATACAGAGAAGAAGACCAGTGCTAAAAATTGTGTCGAAAGAATACCTCCCTAGTTAAGAGGGAGTGTTGATGTTATTGTAACTTCAGAATGTATTCACCTATGTATCTTGTGTCTTGTACCCCGATGTTTATTCTGGGATGTTTCTGTAATGTAATTGAGTCATGTCATGCCCTGATGTTTCGATCAGGAGGATCTATCATGTAAACAAGTCATGTCAAGTCATTGTAGGTAACCCTCCTATTGATTAAGGGTTAAAGTCCCCACAATTCCGAGGCACTGGGGTTATTAGACTCTCCCAGATAAGTCATCCCTAGTTGGGTTTAGTCAAGTTGAGAATTAGTATAAATAGAAAGTGAGCCTCTCTATTGATCATACACTAACTCACACTCAGTCGTAGCATAAAACTGAGGAAGAAGAAGACACTGGGTCTAGGAAGAAATAGGTTGCTGCTATCGGGAGATCATCTTACTATTTTGGGGTTTTACTTTTGGTGTTGATTCTATCTATGAGGAAGTTGTGGGGTTTTCTCCATTTTTTGTTTCCCCAAGGAAAAACATTGTGTCCATTGTCTCTTGTGTTTGATTGTTGTGCTTGTTATTCTCTTAGTTAAAAGATCCTAATAATGCTAGCTTAATGTTAAAAATCTAACAGTGTGCTTCCACCCTCCCCACTACCATTGGTAACTAGAGTTCACAAATGGGACAATGTAGGCATTGGACCCCTGATGCTAAAGCCCAAACAAAAACTTCCAGAGAGCATAGCGCGGGACTACCCTTTTGTGCAAAATATTTGGAGGCAGCAACAGTATCAGGGGTTCCTAGAAGAATGCTCACAGGACATGAGTGTGCATGCAATACACAGCAAGGGGTGTGGCTATCGGAAGACATGTGTACCTCTCAACATATTTCACATCTGCGCCCTGATGGTTGTGGCTATCCTTGGTATAAAAAACAAAGGCAACAGATGAGCATGGAAATGAGCTTATCAACCATCAATACACCCAGACAGACAAGCCTCTCAAAACATACCACCATTACCCACTTAGAAATTAGAAACTCTAAGGACTTGTAGCACAATAAAGTTTCTAGTTCTGCCTCTACACTAATTCATGCCATGTGCCTCAAATGCTTTGAAAGGTGGTGCTACATATATATAGGAATGGGAGACTAAACCTTGTAATGGTTGATCAACATTCCCACACGTTTCATCATCGAGTAGCTGGGTGGTGGCATGTGTTAGGGCCTGAGGTGAGTGATCCTTTACTTGCTGGAGATCCAATTACGCCACCTTACCATTTGCGGCACTTCACTATTTGCTATGAGAAATATTATCGGGCGTCACCCTGTATGGTCGACCTCATGCTGCAAAGCATGTGGAATGGACGTTCTCACACTCCCTCGCTCCTATGATGTAGAAAAAAGAATGATCTCCCTTTTTGTGCTTTCCTTACTCCATGCGAAGAGTGGATTCGCCTGCTACTTCCCTACTTCCACATGCCAAACCACATAAATAATGCCTCCCTTTAGGTGATATGGCACTGCCACAAGCATGATTTCTCCTGTATGCATGCTACAAATGGCATCCAAGGAATTGATTAATATGCTGGCAGGAAAATCATGTGTGAGAACGTCCCCTTTACTGTCAAATCTGCCATGGATATGATACCTATGGAATTGAGACCCTTTCAACCCTTTGATATGGGCATCTTTTACATCCATCATCCATGTTTCTTTAGACCCCAGCCATCGATTCATGATCAGCCTTCATCGAGACTGTCCAATCATGTGCACATTAAAATTTCGCCAATCTTCCCTCGTCCAACCAAGCATGCACTTTCAACTCGTGGAATCCCCCACGTCTATTGAACAATACTGACCCTTCATTGTGACTGTTGATCTCTGTATTCAATACCCCTTTTCGTGATTTGGAATCACAACGTTATCCGCGCTAGTTCGAATTACAAAATTATCCACGACCGTGGATCTACACCTACTCTTGTCTCCAGCATCAGATGTCTCTATCCTTTAATTCATTTTGCAATTCAAAAAAGCTCCTTCTTCCTCACATGTTCGCTCAGTGAAATTGCCTCAAGCCGTTGATTGGATTTCATCTTAATCTAGGCATTTCATCACTTATCTCCTTTAACAGGCCTCATGAATACCAAATCTAAATATTTCTTCACATATCCAGTCAGTAGAACCACGCTCCATCGTTGATCTTCTCCATTATGAAATTGGATCGTTGATCCACGACGCCCCTTTATCTCATTTTCGCTGCTACATGTCTTGACCTTTGGAAGGATCTACCGCCATAGATCGAGATCCCTTCTCCATATGACGGTCTTAGCTGACGAAAGTTGTCGATTGTATAACTTGAAAGGAATTTGTATAATTCTTCATTGAACAAGATCCTTTTCCAATCCTTCCAAGCCCATAACTTTGAAAAATTAAACATAGTGCTAACAGATTGTTTGACAAGGACAGATATAAAAATAAAAGTAAAATTCATATTGTTGTGTTGGTTGATACAAGGAAAGTATACATTGGGAAATGGATTCAAAATAAATATATATCATTCAAAATGTTGTTTGCATGAAATTTCTAACAAAGGAAAGGTAGCCATTCAGTCACAGTCAAAATGCTTTGGTTTGGTGAAATAGAAGAAATAATGAACAGTCCATTAACATGGAAATCTATCAAGGATGAATCCAATGCTAACTTTAGTGGAAAAGATATTGTGAATATCTGAAATCAATAGTAAGAGCATATACATATGAATTATGTACTATCAAACACTCATTTCAGACATGAATAATACATTATGGAAGTAATAATAGGAAAAAATTAACATGAACAAGGGAAAAACATACACTAACATAAACCGCACAAGAATATTTGCAGGATATGACCATCTTCGGCTCTGTGATTTTATTAAAAATATCTTTTAAATTATAAAGCTCATTTCTCACGGGTTTGCACCCTTTTTTCATTGTAGTAACTAGTTCTTATACAAATTGCTCCTTGAGATGAAATAACAAACTGCTAAAAATAGGCATAACCACCTTTACATGTGTCATCGACACTTATTAACTACTAACTGATTTTGGAAAGAAAAATAAATTCCTATGTAACTAATTCTTCAGTAATAATTCATCCACGATCTTCAGAATATTCAAGCATGTAATATGTATTTGGCTCTGCCATATTTCTCTACTAATTTCCATTGATCTGCAGATGGTAAGGCCAAGGTGGATGTTTCTCTTGATAGTACACGCAGCTCCACATGGTCCCTATATGATTAATCATGAAAATGTGCATACACAGCCCTGAAAGAAAAATCCATCTCAAAATCATCTTCCAGCTTGTCCACAATTGTTTTTCCTGATAATGATTGTTGCATGTCAGTAAATTGAGTATGGTCTGATTTGGATTCAATTAGCATGTCGTGATACTCTTTTTCTGTTAACATGCCACCTTTCTCTTCCCATAAGAAAGATAGTCCCTTTTTTAATAAGGGATCAAACATGTCTAAAACCATCTTCACCCGGTGTGCCAAAGACCCAATATTTTCCACAACTGTATCTAATTGATGGTGTTTATTGACCACTTTCCTTTCCCAAGTTATAATGGATATTATGTATTTAATATTAGCTTCTTTCATCTCATCTTCTATCAATCCATTTAGGAAATCAATGGTATTATTTCAGTCTTTATGGGATTTTTGTTTAACCTCTCCTCTACAGCTGTCACACTTTGTTAAGCTGACTTGATCACAATATCTTATGATATTAGAGCATCCCATATTATATGTTGTGCTCTGTGTACTGATGACTGACCTGTAACATGTTTCATCAATTTATCATTCTTACTTTGTGATTCCTGGCACTTTGCTTCCCATGCCTTTCTCTTGTGCTCTCTCTTTAAAGCCAAACTTTCCAAATTTTTATTCTGGTCTTTAATCCAACAAGTTCCAATTCTTTCTGACTCACCTGTAACATAGCTTGAACAATGGTTTGTTCACCAAATTCTGTAGAAGGTAATTTTATCTTGACTTCAAGTTCTTTTTCCTTCTCTTGTAGCTTATTTTCTAA
The DNA here is from genome assembly GCA_001517045.1 of Pseudotsuga menziesii. Lineage (NCBI taxonomy): Eukaryota > Viridiplantae > Streptophyta > Pinopsida > Pinales > Pinaceae > Pseudotsuga > Pseudotsuga menziesii. Next base: position 175,276 of record LPNX010131875.1, on the reverse strand, counting down.
TTCTTCATACTTATCTTTGAGAGTCTTCTCACTCTCAACCCCAAGTGACATATCTCTATCCCACTACTTTGAGAATGACCCTTGACTAATACTAGGGATACATCCTCATTAGAGATTTTTCTAACCTCTGCATACAATTTCAGAGCTTCTTTTGAAGCTACATCCTTATCATCTTTATATTTGTCAAATAATTCTGATCTGTTTTTGAATTGTGGGGTGGAATAAGTGGGTGCTTCAGCAAAAGCATACTCTTTGAACTCAAATGCAGGACCTGTCACTTTCATTTGTTTCTTTTTATTTCCCTTATCTTCTGATACCTGGAAAAGCTATCCTACTTCTTCATCCTTCTGTTTCTTTGGGGTTCTTGTCGTATCTTCCTCTTTTGTGTCCATGGTATCAAAGAAGTCTCTTTTATTAGTTCTCTCATAGCAGCTGGCTATTGGTGTGATATTTTCTACTGCAGGAACCAAGATGGAAGTGACAATTTGTAGTGAGCTAACTTCCTTCACCAAAGAATTAGAATCTTCTTGCATATTGACATTCCCCTAAGTCTCCAGAGGGTAGTCCAACCAGTTTGTAGCTTCAAATAGACCTGCACCATCAAAGTGTTCAAATGGATTATTCTTATTAACCTACCTCCTGATAGAAATAATATTATGGGATCATAATTTATGGTAGCCTCAGTTTGAAACCCCATTTATCTTAACAAGATTTCAATCACGGGTAGAGAAGACTTGTTCTTAATGATGAATAGGCCTACAGCCCATGGAAAATTAATCTCTGAATACTTCTTTAAATTAGGAAAGTGCTCATTCTCAACTATCAATTTCTTCCTGATAAGCTCCAAAGAAAACACTCTAAGAGTAAAAAATGCAAGCAACATATAGGTTTGATGAAAAAACCCATATAACCTTATCACCATACCTTGCTCAAATAGAAACCAGACTCCAGATATATTTTTAGGAGAGAACTGTAACATCTCCTTCATCTGTGGTAGAAATCTGGGAAACGTTTTCTAAAAGAATGCATTGTAAACCTTTGACATAAGAAAATTCATAAATTTATTGTAATCCCTGTTCATTTCTTCTTTGACTACCATTTCAGGAAGTTGTAATTTTTCTTCATTCAATGAAAGGAACATATTCAATAGATAATACTGAAACCTGAAGGATCTCATTTTGTGGAAATTCACTAGCTAAAAACGAATATTTTCAGCTAGGAATTCATCAAATTTAAAGCAAGATGACTAGACTAACTGACCTTACTATTCTGACTCACTCTGACCAATGCTAAGGGAAAATAACGGGATCATTAAAGGTTATGTAAGATACTTATATGTATCCAACCCTATAAATTGACTCATGAGAGTTATGACACACTGGGTTTCTTCATTAAACAATTTAGAATCAACAGGGAAGGGTTGGTTCTGAAGTAATATGTCAAGTTTGAAACAGGTCTTGAAGAAATCTCATTTTTTCTCAATGGTAGACTCTCTAAAATATTGTACAATTCTTTCTTCATTAAATTCTTTGGAAAATTGTGTGAACTTGAGAGGAACTGAGAGGGTATTTCTAATAATGAAAGGGATAACTAGAAACATTATTTTTGACTTCATAGCATCCATAATTACCCTCTCAGAAGAGGAATAATTACTAACACACCAGTCGACAAACTCAGGGAAACTTAGGGTTTGGTATGTAGAAAAACGATGGCAGTATGAATTGAAAACACCATAAACCTCAGTCCCCTGGTATTTAAGGCATTTCAATTTGTTTTTAGCAGCCTCTATAGGTCCATTTAGCAGTATTGTGTCAAAAATTTCTGAATCTTTATCCTCAAATAACTCCTCAATATTCGGATACTTTAGATTCAAGGCTTCTACCTCTTCTACCCCAGCCATTTAAATACTTGCTCAGTGAGAATAAGTAGCCTACCTAGTCTATTGACAAGTGGTCCAAGTATTTTTTCTTAGCTGTTTGTTTTCACACAGTCCTGAGCTTCCGCTTTCCAATGCACAGAATAAACAAAAATTACCTAATTCCATGTGCATGTACTTTTATATTATTTTATTTCTTCATATCATTCCTACACCTTAGCCAACAAAAATATCTCCCATCCATCCTGTATCTTTCATCCTGAGATGCCGATCTTTCTCCTCGTTTAAACCACCCAATTTCGTTAATTTTCTATTATGATGCCTCCCTTATTCCCCTTGCAAGTCTCAGCTACGGTTTGAATTATAACCACGTATCTATCTTTTGACCAATATTCACCATCAACTACTTTTACCTTTTACTCACGTCTTTCACCTAGTCTTAATCCTCTTAAAAATCACGCAATTTCCCTTTCTAGAACAATTATCTGCCTTTGATCTTAATGCACATTAATCTGAACCGTTGAACTATTCCTTGTCTACCCAATTCCGCTAATTTTCCCTTCAACTCTGAGTGTGCATGTTTAGCTGGTGGAATGATCTCAAGCGGTAGATCTATCCCAGATAAAATATGTGCCCTCTGTTTCATATACCTTTTAACATCATTCCGTAATCTCACCAAATTTATTCTTCCTCGCACCTTTATCAGCATAATAAGTCTCAACCATTGATCTTGATTATTCCTTCATCTAGACTATTGAATGGTGCAACTTCTACCACATTCCGTTGAGTCCTAATATTTTACTTTTCCATGCACTTTCCAGCTGCGACATTTATCCTAACCTTTGATCTAGATCAGGGTTTGATCTAATTCGTTAGAACTTGAGGCTCCTACCCGATTCCGCTGATTTCCAATATAACTTACTCCGTGCTAGTTCCCACAGCAGAATTTAATAGATTGTAGATCAAAAACCCGCTTAAATCTCTATTGTTTAACATTTTCAAGACTACCAAATTCTATAGATCTGAAAAGTTTAATTTTCCTTTCATGTTGTATCAGCGGAATTAATACCCACCATAGATCTATTTGATCTCCAAATATACACCGTCAAAAAGTGCAAGCTCTACATAATTCCGTTGATTTGAGGATTTTGTTCCTCCTTGCATGTTCCATCAGTGGAACTTCTGATGACTATATATCTATTTCTATCTGTTGATATGATGGCTGATTTCATCTACAAATTAACACCATTCCACAGGAAATGAATTTTTCTTATAAACCATGCATCTTACCTTTGCGGAATTACCTATAGTCATGGATCTTCTCCATTGCATATCTACACTGTTGATTTCCACCACAACATAACTCTTGAAGTGGATTTTCATATTTAGCTTATTTGGAAGGTCGGACCTTAGTTTTTTCTTCATTTTTTCATTTTCAAAGCTAAGAATGAATCCTTAATGCCATCAAAAACCCCTTCTACACACCTCTAAGTCGTATGATATAAAAAATTCAGACCTTACCCATCATTTTCACTAGTCTATCCCCTCCCAACTTCTTAGCCCAAAAATGGTGCTAACAACTGGCTCCAATTGGGGATGATATCCTCCCTGCAAGGTAGCAAAGAACCCGCGGACCAATGCCTGACTTATAAAACGTCAAATTCTTTTTTTTCTTTTGTTGTATATAAAAATAGAAATAAAAAAATATGGATACCCCTATAGAATTTAGGGCCTTCTCTGTGGGCTTCAAATCCTTTCGCTCGCCATCTATACCGATTCAAATGTAAAGAAATATATACAGTATATGGCACAAAAATTACCTTCTTCCCTCAAGAAAGGTAATGTTTTAGAAATATTCCATTTACAGGGCCTCCTTTCAACTGAGACCCATCCTGATGTTGCAAAATGGTTGCATTATCCCCCCTGTATGCTGCTATGATGTATGGACCTATCCACATATGATCAAACTCTCCATGTTTATCTTCCCTAGGAGCATCCCACTTCAACACCAAATCATCAATATGGAACTGTTCTTACTTAATTTTCCTATCAAAAGTATTCTTCATATTTTCCTGATGAGTTTGTACTTTATCATAGGATTTATCTCTTATTTAATTTGGTTCTATTATTTGATTGATCCTTCTTTGCATATGGTTTGGCTCATTCTCCTACTCCTACAATAATTTCATGACAAAAAATCCCAAAGATGCTGGAAAAACAACTTCAACTCTATAAACTAACTGGAATGGTGACATTCCAATTTCCCTGTTTGTACTAATCCTGGCAGCCCACAAAGCATATTTCAACTTTGTATGCTAAGCTGTTTTGTTTTCTTCTAGAAACTTTTTAATTATCCTTACCGGTCTCTTATTGGAAGATCCAGCGAGTCCATTTCCGTATGGATAGTAAGCAGTAGAATGGTTCATATTGATGTGGTAGTTATGACATAAACTTATCATCTTTTTTTATTTGAAAGTAGGTGCATTATCTGTCATAATTCTCCTCGGACAACCGAACCTAGTTAAAATATTACTCTCAAGAAATTCCATGATCGTAGCACTGTAGCTCTCCTTGTGGGTATAACTTCAATCCATTTTGTAAAGTAGTATGTTGCTATCAGAATCCATCTATGTTGACCTGAAGAATTTAGGTTAATTTCCCCAGTGAAATCTAACCCCCACTGCTGAAAGGGTTCCTCTACTGAAATTGGATTAAGAGGGAGTGGAACTCGCTTCCTCTTACCATAAAAAAATTGGCTCTGATGACATGTAGTGGTCTCGTTATAGACATCATAAAACATATTGGGCCAGTAAAAACCAACTCTCAAAATCTTATTTGCTGTCACCTTCCAAGAGTGATGTCCTCCACAATCTCCTTTATGAAATTCCTTCATTATTTGTTGGGATTCATTTTTAGACATGCAATTTAACAACACACCACCAAGGTCCTTCCAGAAAAGGTACTGATTCATAATGGAAAACTTTGCATCTTTCAGTTTTACATATTTAGCTCTTGTTTTACTCAATCCTGCTGTAACACCCCGGTTTTGACCCCATTGCATTAAATGTACATGATGTATATATTGTAAATGAATCATGGTGTGGAGCTAAAGGCCAAGGCCCCACCATTGATCGGTTATGATATGTTTTGGATTTGAATTTGTCACCGATGGTATATCGGGGCATGCGGCATACATACCAAGTTTGTCATCATGTAAATATGCATCTTTAATTAAATAACCCGACCAGCTACGATCACGGAAACTAAATTGAGAAGGGACATGATTTTCACAAGGATAAGGGTGGGGGAATGTCAAACCTTGGCCAATGGGGTAAAAAGCCATGTGTCATCTCCCCTTGTTTTATTTCCAACCACCTCCATTAATAACTGCTGCTGTTAGTTGAGGCAGTTATTGTTTTGGGAGTGGGTGTAGCTGGACTGTCAGTCCTTGCCCACATGCACACTCCACTCATGTTGACTTCACGATGGAAAATGAAACCACCACCAACACTCACGCAGACACTACTCTCTCCACGATAGTGCTGAAGCTCTCACGCACTTTCGATCTGCATTCTCTATTGTTGTTCATCCTCATGTAGGAGCAGAAGTCTTGTTCATTCTCACGCACCTCTGGTTTTCTGTTCATCCATGCACAGGCTGGGAGTTGTTCGTCCTCATGCAGGGATCGTTGCCTGTGATTATTCTCATGCATAGGATTTACCTGTTTTCACTCATGCTATTCTCCTCTACGGATTCTGTGGACGGTGTGGGTAGATACCTACCTCACAGGATGATTTCGAGTTGTTGTGGTCTTCCTTACGTGGTGATTATTGCGGTCTTCTTTGTGATTGGGGTTTGGTGCAAGTATCCCTCAGGCATAGGCTGAGAGTAGGTAGTTTCTTCCCCAATGCGGCCAGTGTAAGTATTTTCCACTTCCTTAGTTGTCCAAGACAGACTGTCGATTTCCCCATGTTGTGAATGTGTTTGCTGTTATGTTTGGAACTATTGGATTTCGCCTGTGAATCGTTTTTCCCTGTTAACCTGTAATAGTTGATTGATTGCATGTGTGCAATGGTTGGTCTTCGAACTGTTTTGGGAGCAGGGATGGGGGCTTGGTTTGCTTGATAAACCTGGTGGCTGGAAACCACACAGATAGAGCTAGAGGGCTGGATTTCTTCTCCACAACCCCTGAATAGCACTGGAAGGGAATGCAGGGCCTAAGGGACTATGTAGTAGAGAATGGACTGATTCCTTGTGTTGGGTGTGTGTGGGTGTCTTAGAAGTCAGGCTATTTCTGGTGTAGGTGTTCTTGGCTCTACAATGAGCTCACCAGCTTAGCATTTAGCCTTTCCCAACTCCTTGATGGCCTAGTAAATCCAACTATGTTGGGTTGGTTGTGTTTTGTGTATCCTTGGCTATGTGTAAGCCTTCTTGTTCCCTTATTCCTTGGAGAATCATGCCCAGCTCGAGGGTGGCAGTGTTACAGAGAGATTAAGGAACACACTAGCCTGTGGTTGGGTGGAACGTTGCAGCGACGTAGCTGGTTGCGGATCGAGTTCTTCATAGGATAAGTGATCTTGTCCATTTGTACTTCTGCAACTACATTTTCTGATTAATGATTATGATGGACATGTTGAATGAATGCTTGTATGAATGTATGATGTTTCCACTGTGTCTGATAGATAATTGTAGCTATGTATGATAAACAACTGCATTTGTGCATGTTCTACTGCAATGCATTCTGTTTTAGCATTTTTATGAATTCACATGTTCATGGGGCTCTTAGCCCGGATGGTTCACGACGTGGGTCGCATCCGCTTCGCCGGTCGGAGGGTTGGGGATGTGACACCTGCAGGAGTTTGCATATTTTTCAAAACATAAATAATATCACTATACCATGTAGACATAGAAAAAACATGTAATACTTGTAACCCTGCATCAAGTTGGTTTGAATGATTTGACAAGAAGTTAAGCTGTAGAGATTCACAATTATTATATGTCATCAGTTTGGCAAGTCCCTATCCTTTGATCAACTTTGTAGGTTTGATTTCAAGATCATACTCCAACAATACATCAATCCACTTTACTCTCTTCCCTTCTGGATTTGTTTGAGTAAGAATGCTCTTCACCACATTACTTGGAACATATGCAACAATATGTGAATGGAGAATATACACTTTGAAGTCCTTCAAGGATTTCACCAAAGCATAGGCATGTTTTTCCATGATATCATATTTTCGCTCTCTATCTCTCAATACCTTACTGAAGAAAGCTATGGGCTGCTCAACAATCTTGTTATTTTTCTGCAGTAAGACTCTAGCTATAGTATGCTCAAATGCATAAGAAAATACTAAGAAATATTTAGTTAAATCTGGGCTCACCAAGACTAGGGCTTCAGTGATGGCCCTTTTTATATATTTAAAGGATTTTCTAGCATCCACTGTCCATTTTATTTCATTCTCTTTATTCACCATGTTGGTAATGTTTATCAATATTTCACCAAAGCTAGGAATGAATCTCCTCAGAAAATTTATTTGTCTAATGAATGGCTTCATTTCCTTCTTTCTCCTAGTATCTTCAACCTTTAAAATTGCATTGACTCTTTCTAGGTCAATTTTAATACCATTTTTTGAAATGATATGTCCAAGCAATTTCCCCTCTTCCAATGAAAAATTAGACTTCTTGGGAGTCAATGATATGCCATACTTTTTGCATTTTAGAAAAACCTTCTCCAAATTCTTAACATGTTCCCTGTCAGACCCGGAATAAATAGTTATATCATCCATATAAAAAACTATGAATTTATCTTTTTCTTCTGCAAAATAAATGTCCATGGCTCGCTGAAATGTATCCCCTTCATTCATCAAACCAAAGGACATCTTGGCATACATGAATGTACCCCATGGTGTAGTAAACACGGTATTCTCTTGGTCATCGAGAAACACTTTGATCTGGTTATAACCTAAGAATCCATCCATAGTAGAAATCCTCTCGGCTCCTACTACTTTTTTCAGAATGTGGTCCATCTTTGATAATGGGTAGTTTTCTTTTAATGAAACTTTGTTAAGATTTATAAAATCCACAAAAAGTCTGATTTCACCGTTTTTCTTTCTAACAGTTACTAAGTTAGCTACCCACTTAGAAAATCTCAAAGTTACAATAATTTTAGCATTGAACAATTTTTTTATCTCTTTCTCTATCACAGGGGGCAACATGGGATTTATTCTTCTCATCTTCTATCTGAATGGTTTTTCTCCAAGATTTATTGGGATGGTCTGTTGTATGATAGAGGTATCATACTCTTTTAGGTCCTCGTAGCTCCAAGAAAATACATCTGTTTATTTCTTCATCAAATTGATATAATCCTCTTTTTCTTTTGCAGGCAAATTCTTGGACAAATTTATAACCCAAGGTGTTTCTTCAGTGCCTATATTCTGGTCTTCAACAACATTATCAGCAATATTAACTTTGGGATCATTTTCAACATCATTTAGATCAAACAAATTTTCTAAGGGAATCAGACCTCTTGGGATAAAATTATTTTTCAACTGAATTATTTCCTTTTCTCCTATCATATTTTTCAATTTTTTGTTTTCAAAATTTTCATATTCATTCTACTCATCGTCTTGGAAGTTCTCTAAATTTCCATTCTCTGTATCAATCTTACTATTTACAAATTCATCATACATCTCCAAAAATATTTTATATGCATATCATCATCAAAAACTTGTCAGTATTTGGAGTTGTCTAGTATATAAGGTCTATTTACAACTTGGACTTTATACTTTTTTTGAGAATAAAGGGGAGTTTTGAAATTACCAGCAGTTGTATCCAAAGAATCAGCTACCTGATTATCTATTCTAGGGACCACACTGATTTTATGCCCTGTAAAATAATTACCAAACATTTCCCAAACTTCATTCCTATAGGCTCTCATCCTGGGATGTTTTGTTTGGTAACTATTATTCACCTGGTTTATCACTATCTCTGAATCCCCAAATACTTCTATTCGTTTTGCTCCCTTATCCTTCAAAGAATTCAATCCTAGCAGTAGATCTTCATACTCACCCGCATTATTAGTACACTCAAAAGTCAATTTGTAGGATAAATATTTAAAATATTTGATTCGAGACATAATGTACACACCAGCACCAGACCCATTCTTAGTTATGGACCCATCAAAATACATAGTCCACAATCCTTTTTCATTTTGCTTATTCTCTAAAGCTTATTGTTCTGCAAGAAATTCCTTATTCTCCTTTAACTCTATTTGTATAGGCATTTCAGGATCAATGTGAGGACCATCATTAAAAAATATAGAGGATTCTAAGTCAATATCAACAACATAAATAGGATTATTCTCAATTTTATCTTGAATATTAACCACATACTAGATAATCTATTCTCACTATACAACCTTCTTCTTCCTCCAAACAAAGGTATAGTGGTATATGACATATCCATTTGCAAAGTTCCTTTCAATTTTTATGCCCAAGATCTTGACAACAGCATGCCAAACTTGGGAGGAATGTCAGCTACTACAACATCCATAACAATGCTCTTGGTTGGAATTTGTTTGAGGGTTACCCCCATATCTTTTATCAATCCCGTACATCTTACTTTCCTAGACTCAAAAGAATAAAGGTCTTTGTAAGGCCTAGTAATCTCCAATCCCAAACTTTCTACTACCACCCTTGGCATAAGATTATGAGATGACCATAATCTAACATGGAATTGTGCAATATCATATCATGTACATTAATACATAGATAAAAAGTAGGGACTTCCTCATCATCCATTTCTTCAATTTTAGGCCCAAGGACAATAATGGGGGCATTGTCTGTGACTTCTAAAACATCTAGTTGATTTTCACCCAATTCTTGACCATTTTTGTAATTTTATCAATGTATTCATTATTCCTCAAGAGTTCATTAATAAGAATAGAAATATTGATTTTGTACAACTTAGACTACATATTGAAGGATGAGATTGGTCTATCTACATCAATTGGCACTGGTTGTTTATTTTCTTTCAACTTTTGCTCTTTATTCTCTGTATTTTTCTATACAGTGGTATCTTTTTGTTTTTCTCTCTTTTTCTGAATTTTGTTAAATGCTAGAAGGATGATTTTGATTGGGCCTTCCTTTATTTATTATTACATCATGACTTCTCAACTTTAACTTCTTCTGAATATCACCAATCGCATTTTGGTATCCTCTCTGATACTGTTCTCAATCTACCTAAGAAATATTACTATCATCATCTTGAGCAATCATATTATGCTCCTCTTCAGTAAGGTATATTTCAGCATCAGTATCATCAAAGTGATAAATTTCATTTTCCATTGGATCTTCTTCTCCCTCCTCGTCAACCAAATTTTCTGGAAATGGTGATCTTATTTGTTGATCTTCAGGATTTCTTTGATTTCTTTGAGGGGGCGGGGATCTTATAAAATTTGGATTTCTTATTTGTTTTTCAGGTTGCTCTTTGTTAGGTGGTTTATTGTCTAGAGCTAACATGTCCATCAATCTCTCCATAGTCTTCATCATCATCTCAAATTTCAAATCATTTGCAGAAGAAGGGGAAGAAGTAGACGATTGATTTTGTTGTCTTCTCCAATCTTCCTCTACTCTATTTTTCATTTTCCTTGAGGCCATCAAGTTTTCCTCCACTTCTAGAAAATATTTAAACATAGAATCCAAACTAGCAGGCTTCCATTCTCTTGATAACAATGCAAAATCACTTTCAAAGGCATCTCCATATTGAAGTTTAGAAGCACCTACCAAGGGTTTAATATCAGTTGGAATAGAATTGTATACCCTCATGAATCTACTGGAAAAATCATGTACAGACTCAAATTTCCCTTTCTTTAAATTGCTATATTGAGACAATATTTGTAAAGGGCTATTATTTGCCTCCCACCTATCCAAAAATAGTATTTTAAAATCTTCAAAAGTGGGGATGGATCTTGTTGGTAAGTCCTTAAACCACTGTTTTTCCTCTCTAGACAAACTCTGTGCAAACGACCTCATTTTTGCATCATCATGATCTACTTCCTCCAAGTCAATAAATTCCTCAAATCTATCCACATGTTGTCTTGCTGTAAAATTTCCCTTCCCGTCATATAAAGAAATTCTTTATGAATAGTTTTGAGGGAGATCATTTAAAACAACAGGAAAAACCAAAGGTGAAAACCTAGTTTCCATTAGTCTACATGGGTTTGGTACAACATGTGCATTTTGCACTATAGGAGGGCTGTGAACAGGGCTTTTAATATGAGGCTGGAAAGTTTGAAAAAGAGGGCTACTTTGTTCAACTTTTACAGAGTTTTGCAAATTGAGCCACAAGGAATCTAATAGGTATGACTCAAATATGTTTGGATTAATTTCTGTTTGTTTTAAGTCTGAATCAGATTTTGATCTTAATAAATCCTTTCAAATATTTACTCCCAAATAAAATATTGAAAACTATAGAACTCTTCTTGAAATAAAAACCTTTCAGTTTGAGAAGTGCTATCTTTTTATTTTCCACTCCTACATCTAAACAAACTTTCTGGGTTTTCTACACTTTGTAAAATTTCAAAATTAGGATTACCTCATGTGTGTTCCCTCCCAGAAGCTAGGATATCTTCTGAAATATTATTTAGAATGGACGTGGAGTCTCCAGGGAAAATGTACAACCTTCTTGAAATGTAGAAATCTCTATACAACCTTCTTGAAATGTTTTCCCACAGAAATCCTATCTTTCTTGGAATCCTAAAATCTTTGTCATTCCTCCCAAGGAAGATTTGAACTCTCATTCCCTGGCAACAAAACCAATATTTTAGCACTCCAAATGTACCTGAGGTTGTAAAAATTTAATCTCAAGGTAACCACAAAACCAAGCTTTAGGAAATAAATCTGGCTTCTTTCTCTCCAGAGAGGGATCTCTCAATGATTGTTTGACAAGGCCAGATATAAAAATAAAAGTAAAATTCATATTCTTTTGTTGGTTGAAACAAGGAAAGTATACATTTGTAAATGGAGTCAAAATAAATATATATATCAATCGCGGTGATGTTTTCATGAAATTTCTAACAAAGGCAAGATAACCATTCAGACACAGTCAAAATGCTTTGGTTTGGTGAAACAGAAGAAATAATGAACAGACCATTGACATGGGAATCTATCAAGGATGAATCTAATGCTAACTTTAGTGGAAAATATTTTGTGAATATCTAAAATCAATAGTCAGAGCATATACATATGAATTCTATACTATCAAACACTCATTTCAGAAATGAAGAAGACATTATTGAAGTAACAGTAGGAAAACATTCACATGAGAAAGGGAAAAATAGATTGTAACATAAACAACACAAGAATCTTTGCAGGAAACAACCCACTTTGGATTTGGGATTTTATTAAAAATAGATTTCAAATTACAAAGCTTAGTTCTCACAAATTCCAACCCTTTTTTCATTGTAGTAACTAGTTCTTGTACAAATTGCTCCTTGAGATGAAATAACAAACTACTAAAAATAGGCATATATGCCTTTACATGTCTCATCAGCACTTATTAACTACTAACTGATTTTTGAAATAAAACTAAATTCCTATCTAACTAATTCTTTAGCAATAATTACTCCATGATCTTCAAAATAGTCAAGCATGTAATATGTATTTGTCTCTTCCATATTTCTCTATTGATTTCCATTGATCTACAGATGGTAAGTCTAAGGTGGATGTCATAACCCCGAATTTTCACAAAAATTTAAAATTTTTGATGTAACATAAAATGTCTAATGTCACAGTTTGATAACTACTAGTGGCTAGTGGAAAAAATGAAACAGTTAACAAAAGTAGTAATTAACTTCATCACATAAAAACTAATACCATTTTAATTTTGATATGTTAAGTATATGTCCTGCATTCAGTTGCTTCTAAATGTATTGATGATTTTCTTTTATCAAGTAGGTGAGAAGCTATGTTCTAAACTGGGGTTTACTTAGCAATTGCTAACTTAGCTGGATTTCTGATTCTTACAGGTTAAGCAGGTAAATTTTGAACAAGTAGGAGTTTGTTTTTGTGTTAAGTCAAGAAGTACTTCTTAGCATAATAAAAATGCTAGAGTATAAATTTGATTACACTACGATGAGGTAAAGTACTTCCTTTGTTGTTTTTGATTCATATGACAGTATTTTAAGTTAGTCGTGAAGACAAATATCCTTAACATACCAATGTCTTTTACCAGCATGTCTTCTACTTCCAGTTCTCGTTTTTACCATTGTAAGCTAAGTTACTCACAGGTTCTATAGAAACACTTTTACTGAAGCAAGAAATTACTGCTAATGCTACGTTTAATATTCAATAAGCTGCTTATGAGCATGAATATAGTTCTAAGACTTTCAGAGAGGAAGTTTACCATAGAACACTTAGCTCTACTTTTAATTTTACTCTAGTAGAGAAGAATTATCGACTTATTATTTGTATACAATTATAAACGTTCACTTGGAAAAATAGTCATCAAGTTATAAGTATTGTGGTAAAATTACATTACCATATCACTTTAATAATATTAGTAAGGGATTTTACCTTTAACCATGGATGGTTTTACTACCTTATATTTACCAAGTCTAGTCTAAACATTGGTTTGATTCATTAAGAGTTTGGTTCCTTATGGAAACAAAAAGATCACTAACTTCCAAGAATTTTATTTTACACCATAGAAATATAGACTATATACAAATGTAAAAGTTATTCTAGGGTGTAAATACTACCTACTTTTACTTACATATAGTTGATTTATAAACTAGCTTGTGTATACATAACACTAGTTCTAATAACATAGTCATGTATCATAATTTTTGTATGAATGTTCAATAGTAGCACTATCGACTCATGATCAAGGGCATATACTCCACTATTGATCTTTGCATAAATGTTTTACCAACGATTGATTACATAGTTTTCATAATATAAAGGATAATGATACAAACAAATGTCTTTTTCTTTACCATTGCTTGACTTTATTGTTTATCATTGTAATGATATGAATTTGACTTTAGAACTAAAATTATCATTGTGCCTATCATTTAAATCATTGGCAATAACATGTTTTAACTGATAGTGCAGGAGAACTATAGTGATCGACCCACTGCTAAGTAAAAAATCTTGGTGGGCACGTGGATGAGTCTCCACCATGCACTGGTCAATTTATAAGGTCTTAAAGAAACCCAATCTTCTTCATTTATTTTCCGAGGGTTTGTCTCTACGTTGTCTAGGGTCCTTCGTGGCCATGAGAGGCTCATTGGTTCATTAATTGATAGCCCTTAAGTGAGTGTTGTAGTGCTTATATCATTGTGCAAGAGTTAAGATTTTCCTATATTGTAATGTGGTTTCATTCTGGAAGTTTGTGAACACCGTGAGGGTGGTTTTCTTATCTCTGCCAGTAGTATAGAGAGCTGGGTGACACGTTACCCTTGTCTCTGCTTGTGGCTTTCTCCCTTGTTGGTGTAGAACTGAGAATACAAACCTGGCTACCTTTGTCACAAGTTTGGCACGAGGGTTTCTTCTCTTCAAAGTGCAGTTCCTCGAACTGCTTCAGTTACATCCTCGGCTCCAGTTATCTTACTTGCAGGTAAATATATTTACCCTACTATTACTTTTATTCTCTAGTTAAAGTTTTAGCATAAATAATATAGAATCTAACTTAAATCATTTGGTCTTGCTTGCATTACAGTTCATCTTTGGGCTCGGAAGAAACCTCTCCAGCACTGGTTGACTTCATGGCCAAAATGGATAAGCCCCGGTTTAAACGTGGCATCTCCCTGCTAGCAATGGTCAATGGAAAAGGGTTACAGTTGGAAGGGAAGCATGGCTTCGGTTTCTCCAATGTTTAGATGCTTAGTTTATGTTCTTACGTAGTGTTACTATTAAAAACCCTTGCATGTTGTTGGGTAGCTCCGGCTTGAAATCCGTGACTTGTATTTATTTTTTCTCTGTTTGTAAAAAAAAAGATTACAGACTTACGACTTGATAAAATCATACTTTTGAATTTTAAGATATGGAGGTTTCTCCTATACTCATGGTTTAAAAATGACTCTTGCTTTGATTACTCTGTTATTTATAATTTATCTCATAAATGATATTACTATAAAAATAGGTTTCTCTTCTTCATTGTCAGTGAAGTAATTTAATGTTAAAGATACATTTATAGGTACTAGTATTACTGTGAAGACTATAAACAGTCCTAGGGTAAAATGTATACTATCAGTCCAGATTATAATAGTTAGGTTTTTTATGAAAAAGGAACCCTTGTGTAAATGTATTCTTAACTAAACTATTACTTGAGCATTGTTTCTCTTTTGCTTCAGTTTCATTAATACAGGAATATTTTTTTTGTTTATTAACCTGTAAGTGAAATAGTTAATTTTAGAAGAAGTTATAAATATATTTTAAAGTTTAAAGAAAAACAAGACTGTATTCAGTCTAAAGCATGAGTTGTAATCTTCCTGTTACTTTTGTTACACAGTTAATAATATAGATGCTTATAATTACTGGTTACTTTTTAACTTGGTAAATTAATTGTTTAGGGTTTCGACCCTCATATTCCTCTTTTATAGGTTATGAGCTTGTTGTTTAAAATAATTAACTTTTATTTATGCAGTTCTTAGTTTTATTTTAGTTAATGTTTACATCTATACTTGTTATTAATTACTATTTTGTAAATTATAGTTATTCAAAACTCTGTATAAAATAGATGGTTAACCTTGGATCTCTGTTTATTTTTCATAAAATAAGGGTTTATATAAATAACCCAATCTGGTTTGTTTTTAAGTAATGGTTTAGAATTTAGTAATTAGTTTATAAGATATATTGTGTGGATAATAATTGTTATCTTCTATAACTTCTATTTGTATCAGTATACTCTTATTGTAACTCCAATGTAGTTATTATTTTTTTCCTGCATTTTTATTTAGTTATACTAAGTAAAAACAGTAAACATCAATGAAACATAACACTGTTTTTCCTAATATTTCAAACACTGAAATAAATTTACTCTGCTATCTACAGATACACAATCCTACCTACTATTTTCATTCTCTTATCTACTTAAAGCATTCTATCTGTGCTAGAGTACGACCTGGTTTCCAGGTGTGGAAAATGATAGTCTAGAAATTTATTTTCATTCTATTTCATTATTTTCTAAACCAGTTTCATTTCTATAACAATCTAATAAGAATATTAAATTTAACATTTCACAAACTTTGAAATTTTAACATTCATTTAGCAGATAAAATAAGATTATTTAACTAAAAACAGTGAACTCAAATAACATGGAATCTGTTGACAACAGACAATAATAGCTTTAGGAGGTCGTTCCTCCCTACCAATCTCCTAGAGAGCGCTCAAACAACGCTTCCTCGGGACCCCCGAGCCTGTTCCTAGTCTTCTTGGCTAAGAACTGGTGGAGAATGCAAATAGTAGAACCCTCTGTCAACTGACTAGTTCAATACCTCAGTAAAATACTCTGCTCTCAGCAGTATGATCTTCAGCTTAAAAGCTGCACTAGATCAATCAACAGTTATCCCCTCAAACACTTTCCAAATTTATCTTCCATTGAATTTCTATGAAGTACATTCATTCAACCTGAATGATCACTTCTCTAGAATGAGCATCCTCTTCTCTCTTCAATGGGAATTTTTATAAAGATTTCCTAGGTCTTTTGGGTCAGTTTTGATTAATTGAGCCACCTACTCTGATTCCACTTTCTTGGGGAATTATGACCACAAATGTAGGGAGGTTGCCACCTGCAACAGTTGAAAGTGGTTTGAGGATGCTGCCATGTGTTAGTTTTCCCTCCACCGAGTCTCCTCCACCAATTTGACCAGTAAACACTCTTTTAACAGCTCTCCTAAGTTTTTGTCTCCTCATTTATTTATTTATAATAAAATATTCAGAATTTACATTAAATATCCTTGACCCCACTGGGTCATCAATTACAACTTAGCATAAAATTTAACATATTGTTCCTCAATAATATAAAATTGTTGTTTTTGCAAAATTGGGGTTTGTGACATACACACCCCCTTAAATTATAACATCGTCCTCGATGTTATTTATTCTTCATCCTCAGAATTCCCCTGGAACAGAGTTGTATATGCATCTCACATATGACTTTCCAACTCCCATGTGGCTTCCTATAGACTAAGGTGCTTCCATTGCACCTTCACCTGACCAATGGTGCGGTTCCGAAGTGTGATCTCCCTCCGCCCGAGGATACAGTCCGGTTCCACCAGAAAATCTCTTTCTGGTTCCACCTGTACATCATTCCAGCTAACAACATGAGTAGCATCATGAACATAATTTTTTTAATACAGAAATGTGAAAAACATTATGAACTCTTAAATTCGGTGGTAATGCTAATTGATAAGCTACCTGTCCAATCCTGGACATTATTTCAAATTGACCATAGTAACGAGGTGCTATTTTGGCACAACTACCCAACCTCAGAGAGCTCTTTTTGGGTCTCTCCTTGATGAACACATGTTCACCTACCTGAAACTCCTTTGGAGTTTTTTTAAGGTCTGCTTGACTTTTCTGTCGATCTTGCGCAATTTTCAGATTACCTTGTACCTGCTTTACAATTTATTCCATTTCTTTCAATAGTTCAGGACCTAATACTAGTTTGTCCACCGAATTACTCCAAGAGATAGGAGTGTTACACTTCCTTCCATAAAATATTTTGAAAGGACTAAATCTGGCTGATGCTTGATAATTATTATTATAAGCAAATTCTACCATATGCAAATAATCCTCCCATTTACCTGGCTGATCCTTTACATACATTGTTAGTAAATCTTCCAATACTTGGTTTACCCTTTCAATTTGTCCATCGGTTTGAGGATGGAACGAAGTACTAAAATTTAGTTTAGTATTTAATCCTTTAAATAGATATTTTCAAAAGTTACCTGTAAATTTAGGGTCTCTATCTGAGATTATAACTTTCAGTATCCCATGCAATCAAAAAAATTGCTTTAGAAAGATATCAGCTATGTTTGCAACTTTATACGTAGTTTTAACAGGTATAAAGTGAGCTTCTTTACTCAATTTGTCAACTACTACCATTATAAAAACATTTAAATTCTTATTTTTAGGCAGTTCGGTAACAAAATCAAGACTAATTATCTCCCATTTCCAGCTAGGAATGGTAAATGGCTGAAGTAATCCAACTGGGTGTTGATGTTCAGTTTTTACCTGCTGATATTCAAAACACCTAGCAATATATTCTTCCAGTTCAATCTTCCTGTTTGGCCAAAAATATTCTTTGCTTAACATAGTTATAGTCTTTTGATAACCCGGATGGCCTGAGTATGGAGTTTTATGGATTTCATCTAAAATCATTAACTTAACTTTAGGTACATTAGGTACATACATTCTATCCTTATACAGTAAAAATACTTTTTCATTCAAACTATACCCTTTACTTAAACTTTCTGTTGGATTTTCTTTCATTTTTGCTTGTAAAGTTTGGTAAATTTCATCTTGTTCTAACCCTTCCTTAAGTTGTTCTTCCAGATCTGTTGTATAAGTGTTGATAACTACTGTAAAGTTCAGCCTTGCATTTCTACTCAATGTGTTGAATTTTGAAATCATACTCACTTAGAAAAGCTAATCACCTAGCTTGTCTAGCATTCAGATTAGGCTGATCTAACAGATATTTTAGTCCTTTATTATCAGTCATTAGAATAAATTTTCTGCTAATTAGATGATGACACCACATCTTTAAAGCATGTATAACAACATCTATTTCCAAATCATAAGTTGCATAATTATTTTCATGAATTTTTAATTTCCTAGACTCATAAGCAATAACATGCCCTTCTTGAGTCAATACTCCGCCTAAACCATCATTGCAAGCATCAGTACACACTACAAAATATTTATTTGGATCAGTTATTCTTAAAATAGGTGCGCTGGTTAATAAATTTTTTAACTTTTTAAAACTCTCCTCGCACTTTTGATTCCAATCAAATTTATTTCCCTTCTTCTGTAAAGAGGTTATCAGATTTGTGATTCTTGAAAACCCTTCAATGAACCTCCGATAATAACAGGTAATTCCCATGAAGGATCGAACATCAGTTACATCTTTAGGAACTGGCCACTCTTCAATCGCCTTTATCTTTTCGGGATCCACCGAAATTCCTTCCTTAGTCACCACATGACCTAAGTACTGAATTTTATCCTTAAACAAAATCGCATTTACTAAACTTTGCAAAGAGTTGATAATCTCGTAACTCTTGCAAAAAAAAATTTAAATGTTCCTTATGTTCTTCCTCAGATTTCGAGTAGATTAATATGTCGTCAATAAACACGACCACGAACTTGTCCAGATATTTATGCATTACATTGTTCATTAAACACATAAAAACAGCTGGGGTGTTAGTAATCCAGAATGGCATGACGACAAACTCGTAATGGCCATATTGAGTCCTAAAAGATGTTTTAAATATGTCTTCATCCTTAATCCTAACTTGGTGATATCCATACCTTAAATCAATTTTTGAAAACACCGTAGCTCCTCATAGTTGATCAAACAGATCATCTATGCGAGGCAACGGGTATCTATTTTTAATAGTCATCTTATTCAAATGATGGTAATCTATGGAAAGTCACAAAGTTTCGTCATTTTTCTTAACGAAGATGACAGGTGCCCCCCAAGGAGACACACTGGGTCAAATATATATCTTGTCAATAAGTTCTTTTAATTGGGACTTTAGTTCATTAAGTTCAAGTATGTTCATCCGATAAGGGGCCTTTGAGCTAGGTACTGTACCTAGTACCAACTCAATGGTAAAATCTAGTTCCCTTTTCGGAGGTAGTCCCAAAATCTCTTCCGAAAATACATCTGCATACTCTTTTAAAAATGGTATATCCTCCAATTTTATTTTATCTGTACTATTTATATTTTCCTCATTAGTTACAGTTACTGCATAATCCTTACAACCTTTCCTAACAACTCTCTTAAGCTGCAGAGCATAAATTTGCCTTATGGTTGTTTTTCTAGGGATTCACTTTACACTTATTGATTTTCCATCATTATTTATACAAGTAAAGGTTTTATCATAACAGTTTAAGATCACCCTATGTTGTTCTAACCAATCCATACTGATTAAAATGTCGTAAAAACCAAGAGGTAATACATTAAGCTTTACAAAAGTTTCAAATTCTTCCATAACTACTGCACATTTTTTTACAAAACAAGTTACCTTCCTTTTTGCACCAGTGGCTAACTGAACCAACCAAGAACTTTCAAATTTTTCAATAGGCAGCTTACATTTTTCTACCAATTCAGGTGAAATATAACTTAGACTAGCTCCTTGATCAATTAAAATAGCTATGGGTTTTTGTTTTATCTTACCTTCTGCTTACACCATGGAAATTTGATAGTCTTCCTATCAATTCTCCAACGCTGCATTGATCCTGGGCATAGTCCTCGCTAAATCTCCAACATTCATCCCCTCCTATATTGTATGGATATTATTGACAGTCTTTTTTCGATTAGAACAGACTGAGGCATAATGTGGGCCATTACACTCCCAGCACTTTATGGGTTCTTTGCGTTCAAAGTTCTTTGTGTAATTACCATGATTATTATCAGACTCTTTTCCCTTTGGATTGTTCTGATTGTTTGGTGAATTATTCTTGTTCTCTTGGAAATTCTTGTTAGGAAAGTTTCTGGCCTTATTATTTTTAGAATTTCGATTGGGCACAAACTCTTTCTTCTTTTGATCATAATTATTATTATTATTTTTGGCCTTCCAGTTGGCCATTCTCTCCTTCTTCTCATTCTGTTCATAACAGAAATTGGCTTTCCTCATAGATTCTTCCAAAGATTTTGGCCAACAGCTGAGGAATCGTTGTACCTTCGGTTTTTCATCTACAAGGTATGGCACATACCTAAGCAGACTTAAAAACTTGTTGTTCAAATATTTCATAGTCATTGTACCTAGTTTAAGCTCATAGAATTCTTTTTCTCTTTCTTCATAGTACTGTTCAGATAAAAATTTATTTTTAAAGTACTTCTTGAAGGTACTCCAATTTACGTTCTTCTCTCTTCCTCCTTTCACTCTATTTAAATCTTGCCACCATATATCATCTTTTCCTGAAGATTATAGATAGCCATTCTAGCCTTTAATTGGTTAGAATAGTTATAAATCTGGAAGTACTTCTTCATCCCAGATAACCAAGATTTTGCTTCTTCCCCCTTCTCAGTTTCTCCATTAAATGTTGGTGGTTTAATCTTTTTAAACTCCCCGGAAATTTCCTCATCAGGTTTATATTTTATCTTTTTAGTATAATGGTTGTCATCACTACTATCACTAGTGGAATGAAAATTACGCTGATCACCAAATACTTCTGACGATGAGTTGCTTTCATTTTTAGTCTGTTTAATCTTTTTATATTTATGTTGGTGACTTATATCTTCTGAATCAGCTCTTTTACCCCTTCCCCCAGTTTGAAATATTTCTGTTAGTATTTGATTCAGCTCCTCCTGAGCTCTCAGAATCCTTTCATTTTCTTTTTTAACAGATTCCATTTCAGATTTTAAGTCTTTTACTGTTTGTAAAAGTTCTGAGGAATTAGTAGTTATGTCTTCTTGTACAGGGTCTCTTTTTAAGTTTCCTTGTTCAGTAAAGGGAGATTCCTCTTCCTCATATTCCTCCATTCTTTCCATACCTATTGTTAAACTCGGAAACAAATCTCTCTATTGAATAACATTAAAAGAAAACAACATCAACAAAATAATTTATTACACTATTTCATATAAGCAAGTTGAGCTTCATCAATACCTAGTGTTTGAACCTTGGGCTCTGATACCACATGTCATAACCTCGAATTTTCACAAAAATTTAAAAATTTTAATGTAACATAAAATGTCTAATGTCGCAGTTTGATAACTACTAGCGGCTAGTGGAAAAAAATGAAACAGTTAACAAAAGTAGTAATTAACTTCATCACATAAAAACTAATACCATTTTAATTTTGATATGTTAAGTATATGTCCTGCATTCAGTTGCTTCTAGCTGTACTGATGATTTGATTTTATCAAGTAGGTGAGAAGCTATGTTCTAAACTGGGGTTTACCTAGCAATTTCTAACTCAACTGGATTTCTGATTCTTACAGGTTAAGCAGGTAAATTTTGAACAAGTAGGAGTTTGTTTTTGCGTTAAGTCAAGAAGTACTTCTTAGCATAATAAAAATGGTAGAGTATAAATTTGATTAGACTACGATGAGGTAAAGTACTTACTTTATTGTTTTTTATTCTTATGACAGTATTTTAAGTTAGTCGTGAAGACAAATATCCTTAACATACCAATGTCTTTTACCAACATGTCTTTTACTTCTAGTTCTCGTTTTTACCATTGTAAGCTAAGTTACTCATAGGTTCTATAGAAACACTTTTACCGAAGCATGAAATTACTACTAATGCTATGTTTAATATTCAATAAGCTACTTATGAGCATGAATATAGTTCTAAGACTTTCAGTGAGGAAGTTTACCATAGAACACTTAGCTCTACTTTTAAGTTTACTCTAGTAGAGAAGAATTATCTGCTTATTATTTGTATACAATTATAAATGTTCACTAGCACAAATATTCATCAAGTTATAAGTATTGTGGTAAAACTACATTACCATAATACTTTAATAATATTACTAAGGGATTTTACCTTTAACCCTCGATGGTTTTACTACCTTATATTTACCAAGTCTAGTCTAAACATTGGTTTGATTCATTAAGAGTTTTGTTCCTTATGGAAATCAAAATATCACTAACTTCCAAGAAGTTTATTTTACACCATAACACTATAGACTATATACAAATGTAAGAGTTATTATAGGGTGTAAATACTACCTACTTTTACTTACATATAGTTGATTTATAAACTAGCTTGTGTATACATAACATTAATTCTAATAACATAGTCTTGTATCATAATGTTTGTATGAATGGTCAATAGTAGTACTATCGACTCATGATCAAGGGCATATACTCCACTATTGATATTTGCATAAATGTTTTACCAATGATTGATTACAAAGTATTCATAATATAAAGGTTAATAATACAAACAAATGTCTTTTTCTTTACCATTGCTTGACTTTATTGTTTATCATTGTAATGATATGAATTTGAATTTAGAACTAAAATTATCGTTGTGCCTATCATTTAAATCATTGGCATTAACATGTTTTAAACAACAGTGTAGGAGAACTATAGTGCTCGACCCACTGCTGAGTAAAAAGTCTTGGTGGGCACGTGGATGAGTCTCCACCATGCACTGGTCAATAAATAAGCTCGTAAAGAAACCCTATCTTCTTCATTTCTTTTTCGAGGGTTTGTCTCTGCACTGTGTGGGTTCCTTCGTGGCCATGAGAGGCTCGCTGGTTCATCAATTGATAGCCCTTAAGTGAGTGTTGTAGTGCTTATATCGTTTTGCAAGAGTTAAGAGTTTCCCAGCTTGTAATGTGGTTTCGTTCTGGAAGTTTGTGAACACCGTGAGGGTGTTTTTCTTATCTTTGTCAGTAGGATAGAGATTTGGGTGATACGTTACCCTTGTCTCTGCTTATGGCTTCCTCCCTTGTCAGTGTAGAACTGAGAATACGAACCTCGCTACCTCTGTCACAGGTTTGGCACAAGGGTTTCTTCTCTTCAAAGTGCAGTTCCGTGAACTGCTTCGGTTACCTCCTCGGCTCCAGTTATCTTACTTACGGGTAAATATAATTACCCTGCTATTACTTGTATTCTCTAGTTAAATTTTTAGCATAAATAATACAGAATCTAACTTAAAGCATTTGGTCTTGCTTGCAGGTTACAGTTTGTCTTTGGGCTTGGAAGAAACCTCTCCAACGCTGGTTGACTTCATGGCCAAAACGGGTAAGCCCCAGTTTAAATGTGGCATCTCCCTACTAGCAATGGTTAATGGAAAAGGGTTACAATTGGAATGGAAGCACGGCTTCGGTTCCTCCAATGTTTAGATGCTTAGTTTATGTTCTTACTTAGTGTTGCTGTTAAAAACCCTTTCATGTTGCTGGGTAGCTCCGGCTTGAAATCCGTGACTTGTATTTAGTTTTTCTCTGATTGCTAAAAAAACTTTACAGCCTTATGGCTTTATAAAATCATACTTTTGAATTTTAAGATATGGAGGTTTCTCCTGTAGTCATGGTTTAAACATGACTCCTGCTTCAATTACTCTGTTATTTAAAATTTATCTCGTAAATGATATTACTATAAAAATAGGTTTTTCTTCTTCACTGTCAGTGAAGTAATTTAATGTTAAAGATACATTTATAGGTACTAGTATTACTGTGAAGACTATAAACAGTCGTAGGGTAAAATGTATACTATCGGTCCAGATTATAATAGTTAAGGTCTTTATGAAAAAGGAACCCTTGTGTAAATGTATTCTTAACTAAACTATTACTTGAGCACTGTTTCTCTTTTGCTTCAGTTTCGTTAATACAGGTATTTTTTTTGTTTATTACCCTGTAAGTGAAATATTTAATTTAGAAGAGGTTATAAATATATTTTAAAGTTTAAAGAAAAACAAGACTGTATTCAGTCTAAAGCATGAGTTGTAATATTCCTGTTACTTTTGTTACACAGTTAATAATATAACTGCTTATAATTACTGGTTACTTTTTAACTTGGTAAATTAATTGTTTAGGGTTTCGACCCTCAGATTCCTCTTTTACAGGTTATAAGCGTGTTGTTTAAAATAATTAGCTTTTATTTATGCACTTCTTAGTTTTATTTTTGTTAATGTTTACATCTATACTTGTTATTAATTACTATTCTGTAAATTATAGTTATTCAGAACTTTGTATAAAATAGATGGTTAACCTTGGATCTCTGTTTATTTTTCATAAAATAAGGGTTTATATAAATAACCCTAATCTGGTTTGTTTTTAAGTAATGGTTTAGAATTTAGTAATTAGTTTATAAGATATATTGTGTGGATAGTAACTGTTATCTTCTATAACTTCTATTTGTATCAGTATACTCTTACTGTAACTCCAATGTAGTTACTATTTCTTTTCCTGCATTTTTATTTAGTTATACTAAGTAAAAATAGTAAACATCAATGAAACATAACACTGTTTTTCCTAATATTTCAAACACTAAAATAAATTTACTCTGCTATCTACAGATACACAATCCTACCTACTATTTTCATTCTCTTATCTACTTAAAGCATTCTATCTATGCTAGAGTACGACCTGGTTTCCAGGTGTGGAAAAACACAGTCTAGAAATTTATTTTCATTCTATTTCATTATTTCCTAAACCAATCTCATTTATATAACAATCTAATAAGAATATTAAATTTAACATTTCACAAAGTCTGAACTTTTAACATTCATTTAGCAGGTAAACTAAGATTATTTAACTAAAAACACTGAACTCAAATAACATGGAACCTGTTGAGGACAGACGACAACAGCGTTAGGAGGTCATTCCTCCCTACCAATCTCTTGGAGAGCACTCAAACAATGCTTCCTCAGGACCCCTGAGCCTATTCCTAGTATTCTTGGCTGAGAACTGGTGGAGAATGAAAATAGTAGAACCCTCTGTCAATTGACTAGTTCAATACATCAATAAAATTCTCTACTCTCAGCAATATGATCTTCAGCTTAAAAGCTGCACTAGATCAATCAATAGTTATCCCCTCAAACACTTTCCAAATTTCCCTTCCATTGAATTTCTATGAAGTACATTCATTCAACCTGAATGATCACTTCTCTAGAATGAGCAGCCTCAGCTCTCTTCAATGGGAATTTTTATAAAGATTGCCTATGTCTTTTGGGTCAGTTTTCATTAATTGAGCTACCTGCTCTGATTGCACTTTCTTGGGGAATCATGACCACAAATGTAGGGAGGTTGCCACCTGCAATAGTTGGAAGTGATTTGAGGATGCTGCCACATGTCAGTTTTCTCTCCACCCAGTCTCCACCAATTTGACCAGTAAACACTCTTTTAACAATTGTCCTAAACTGTTGTCTCCTCATTTATTTATTTATAATAAAATATTCAGAATTTACATTAAATATCCTTGACCCCACTGGGTCATCAATTACAACTTAGCATAAAATTTAACATATTGTTCCTAAATAATATAAAATTGTTTTTTTTGCAAAATTGGGGTATGTGACAGTGGACGTTTCTCTTGATAGTACACGCAACTCCATATGGTCCCTGTATGAGTAATATGGAAAACATGCACACGTGGCCCTGAAAGAAAAAACCATCTAAAATCATCTCCTAGCTTATCCATAATTGTTTTTCCCGATAATGACTATTGTGTGTCAACAAATTTAGTATGGTATGATCTAAATTCAATTAGCCTTTCCTGGTAGTGCCTTTTTGAATAAGGGATCAAACATGTCTAAAAAAATATTCACCTGGTGTGCCCAAATCACAATCTTTGCATCCACTATATCTAACTGATGGTGTTTATTGACCACTTTCCTTTCCCAAGTTATAATGGATATTATTTCTTTAATATTAGTTTCTTTCATCTCATCTTCTGTCAATAGATTTAGGAAATCAATGGTATTATTTGCAGTCTATATGGGATTTTTGTTTAACCCCTCCTTTATAGTTTTCACACTTGTTTCAACTAACTTGATCACGGTCTCTTTATCCTATATGTAGTCTAATAAGGGCCTCAACTTGGTGGATTATGATATTAGAGCATCCCAAATTATATGTTTTTCTCCTTGTATTGATGACTCCCATGTAACATGTTTCTTCAATTTATCTTTCTTACTTTGCAATTCTCGGCACTTTTCTACCCAAACCTTTCTCTCTTGTTCTCTCTTTAGATCCAAAATTTCTATATTTTTATTCTGGTTCTTTAATCCAATAAATTCCAATTCTTCCAGACTCACCCGTGACATAGCTTGAACAATGGTTTGTTCACTAGATTTTGTAGAAGGTTCTTTTATCCTAACTTCAAGTTTTTTTTCCTTCTCTTGTAGATTCTTTTCTAATTCTTCATACTTATCTTTGAGAGTCCTCTCACTCTCTACCACAAGAGACATATCTCTCTCCCAATTCTTTTCTTTTTCTGCAATTTTTAACAATTTTTCCTTATAGTCAATTAACTCATCATTCAAATATTCCTTTTCTTTCTCAAGCTCTATGAGTTCAGAAGCTTGTATCAGCTGAGTACATGAGATCTTCATCTTCTTATTCAGTAATTGGATAGTGATCTATTTTTCATTCAATAATTTATGTGTGTCGAACCCTTTGGTTGATTGGCTCTCAGCAACCAACCAATCTATTTGTAACTTTTTAATTTGTGCTTGGTGGGCCCTATTATTCACTTTCTCCTACCTTAGATTATTTTCAATATTGATAATTTCAATGCCTCCTTCAGCAAGTCAATATATATAATATCCTTTGTTTGTTTATGCAAATGAATCATATCAAGGATGAGGAAATTTTCTAGGCTCATTTTCATTTCGGAAACCTTATTCTTTGTTGTTATTTCCAAATTCAAAGTGTTTTGAGAATGATCATTAACAACTACTAGGGACACATCCTTATTAGAGATTTTTCTGACCTCTGTATATACTTTCATATCTTATTTTGAAGCTACATCCTTATCATATTTATATTTCTCAAATAATTCGTATTTGTTTTTTAATTTTGAGGTGGAATCGGTCAGTGTTTCAGCAAAAGCATACTCTTTGATCTCAATTGTAGGCCTTGTCACTTTCATTTGTTTCTTTTTCTTGCCCTATATTTTGATACCTGGAAAATTTGTCCTACTTCTTCAACCTTTTGTTTCTTTGGGGTTCTTGATGTATCTTCCTCCTCTGTGTCCATGGCATCAGAGAATTCTCTTTTATTAGTTCTCTCAGGGGATCGGGCTATTGATGTGATCTTTTATGCTGCTAGAACCAAGATGGAAGTGTTAGGTTGTATTTACATGACTTCCTTCACTGAAGAATATGGATATTCTTGCATTTTGACATTCCCCTAAGTCTCCTGAGGGTAGTCCAACCAATTTGCAACTTCAGATAGACCTGTAACCTCAAAGTGTTCAAATGGAATATTCTTATTAACCCACCTCTTGATAGAAATAATATGATGGGGATCATAATTTATGTCAGCCTTAGTTTGAAACCCCATTTATCTTAACAAGATTTCAATAATAGGTAGAGAAGACTTTTTCTTAATGATGAATGGGCCTGTATCCCATGGAAACTTACTCTCTGAAGACTTCTTAAAATTAAGAAAGTGTTATTTCTCAACTATCAATTTCTTCCTCATAAGCTTCAAAGAAAAAACTCTAAGAGCAAAAAATGCAAGAAACATAAAGGATTGATGAACAAACCCATATAACATTATCATTGCACCTTGCTCAAATAGAAACCAAAATCCAGTTCTCTTTTCAGGAGAGAACTGTAACATCTCCTTCATTTGTGGTAAAACTCTGGGAAGTGTTTTATGAAAGAATGCATTGTAAACCTCTGACATAAGAAAAATCATAAACTTACTATAATCCCTGTTCATTTATTCTGTGAGTACCATTTCAGGGAGCTCTAAGTTTTCTTCATTGAATGACAGGAACATCTTCAACAGATAAGACTGAAACCTGAAAGGATCTCGTTCTATGGAAATCCACTAGCTAAAAATGAATATCTTCAACTAGGAATTCATCAAATTTAAAGCAAGATGACTAGACTGACTGACCTTACTGTTCTTACTCACTTTGACCAGTGCTAAGGGAAAATAACATTCTCATTAAAGGTTATGTAACATAATTATCTCTATCCAACCTTAGAAATTGACTCATGAGAGTTATGACACACTGGGTTTCTTCATTAAATAAGTTAGAATCAACAAGGAAGGGTTGGTTCTGCAGAAGTATGTCAGGTTTGAAAAAGGTCTTGAAGAAAGCATGTTTTTCACTCAATGGTAGACTCGCTAAATCTTGGAAAATGATTTCTTCATTAAATTCTTTAGAAACTTGCATGAACTCAACAAGAACTGAGAGTGTATTTATAATATCAAGAGTTATAACTAGACAGTGGATTTTTGAGTTGGTAGCATCCATAATTACCCTCTCAAAAGAGGAATAATTACTAGCACACCAGTCGACAAGCTTAAGGCAGCTTAGAGTTTGGTATATAGAAAAACAACGGAAATATGAACTAAAAACAGCATGAACCTCAATCCCTTGGCCTTTAAGGAGTTTCAATTTTTTTTATCGGCCTCTATAGGTCCATTCAGTAGAATTGTGTCAAAAAAATTTGAATCTTTATCCTCAAATAACTCCTCAATCTTATGATACTCTAGGTTCATGGATTCTACCTCTTCTACCCCAGCCATTTAAATACTTGTGTAGTGAGTATAAGTAGCCTACCTAGTATGTTGACAAGTAGTCCAAGTATTTTTTCTGAGCTGGTCGTTTCCACATAGTCCTGGGATTTGTCTTTCCAATTCATAGAATAAAAATATGACCTAATTCTATGTGCATGTACTTTTATATTAATTTTTTTCTTCATATCATTCCTACACATTACCCAGTGGAAATAGCTTCCATCCATCCATCCTATATCTTTCATCTTGATTTGTTGATATTTCTCCTCATTTAAACCACCCAGTTCCACTAATTTTCTGTTATGTTACCTCCCTTATTCTCCTTGCAAGTATCAAATATGGATTTAATTATAACCATAGATATATCTTTTGACCAACATTCACCGTCAACTACATTTATCTTTTACTCACCTCTTTTTCCAAGTTTTAATCCTCTTAAAAATCATTTAATTTCCCTTTCCGAAACAATTATCCACCTTCGATATGAATGCACATTAATCTGAACCGTTGAACTCTTCCTTGTCTACCTAATTCCTCTAATTTTCCCTTCAAATCTCAATGTGCATGTTTATCTAGCGGAATGATCTCAAGTCGTAGATCTATCCCTGATCAAATATGCACCCTCTATTTCATATGCCATTTAACTTCATTCCATAATCTCACCAAATTTTTTCTTCCTTGCACCTTTAACCATCGGAATAAGTCTTCTTCATTGATCTTGATTATGCCTTCATCTGGACCATTGAATGGCATGACCTCTACCACATTCCGATGAGTCCTAAAATTTTACTTTGCCATGCACTTTCCAGCTGCGGAATTTATTATGACCGTCAATATAGATCGGGGTTTGATCTAAGTCACCATAACTTGAGGCTCCTACCCGATTCCATTGATTTTCAATCTAAATTACTCTGTGCTAGTTTCCACAGCGAAATTTATTAGAACCGTACATTAAAAACCTGCTTAAATCTTCGTCGTTCAACATTGTCGGGCCTACCAAATTTCGCATATCTAAAAAATTTCTTTGTCCTTGCATGTTGTATCAGCGTAATTGATACCCACCATAGATCTATTTGACCACTATATCTCCACCATCAAAAAGTGTGGGCTCTACATAATTCTACTGATTTGAGGATTTTGTTCCTCCTTGCATGTTCCATAAGAAGAACTTCTGATGACCGTAGATCTATTTCTATCTGTTGATATGACAACTTATTTCATCTATGAGTTAGCACCATTCCATAGGAAATGATTTTTTTTGTTAAACCATGCATCTTACCTTTGCGGAATTACCTGTAGTCGTCGATCTTCCCCGTTACAAATCTACACCATTGATTTTTTCCACGACATAATTCTTAAAGTGAATTTTCATATTTTGCTTATTTATAAGGTCAGACCTTAGTTTTTTCTTAATTTTTTCATTTTCAAAGCTAAGAATGGATCCTTCATGCCATCAAAAACCCCTTCTGCACACCTCTAAGTCATATTATATAAAAAATTCAGACCTTACCCATCATTTTCACTAGTCTAACCCCTTCCAACCTCTTGGCCCAAAAATGGTGCTAACGCCAATCCATCAAGATCAACATTTAAGATGATCCTTCCTTTCGGAATTACGGGATAAAGCATAAGGATGATCAATCCCAACATTAACATCTTGGGTGATCCTTCCTTTCAAAATTACAGGATCATGTCCATCAAGATCAACATCTAAGACGATCCTTCCTTTCGGAATTACAGGATCAATTCTAAGGAAGATCAATCCCAATATCAACATCTTGGACGATCCTTCCTTTCAAAATTATGGATTCAAGTCCATCAATATCAACATTTAAGATGATCCTTCCTTTTGAAATTATGGGATGAATTCTAACGATGATCAATCCCAATATCAACATCTTGGATGATCCTTCCTTTCAGAATTTTAGGATCAAGTCCATTAAGATCAACATTTAATATGATCCTTCCTTTTAGAATTACGTGATCAAGTCTAATAATGACCAATCCCAACTGAGCTACATGTTGTGATCAGGATTCCATAGTATCAATACTACTCCCCCTTTCCAGGTAAGTCCTTACGTACAACACCAAGCTTGTATTGGAAGTGTTCAAAGTTCACATGAGACAGAGGATTAGTCAACACATCTACAACCTGCTCATTTGTGCTCGTATATTGGAGCTTTATAGCTCCCTTCTATACCATATCATGAATGTAGAAGTATAATATTTATATGTCCTTCATAATATCATGGACCACATGGTTCTCTGTCATCTTCATGTAGCTTTGGTTATCACATAGAATCACGATAGAATCCATCTCCACATTGAATAGATCTGATAACAAATTATGAATCCATATGGCTTCACAACTGGTAGAAAAAGCTTCAATATATTATTCTTTTGCAGTGCTGAGAGAAACATTGGACTGATTCATTCTTAGCCATAATATCATGGATGACCCCATACTAAAACATCCTCTTGAATTTCTCTTTCTATCTGCGACACTTCCTTCCCAATCAGAATCTGTATAATCATACAGTCTTAAGTCATGATATATAGTATAACTGAGACCATAGTGTATCATACCTTTTAAGTACCTCATCACATGCTTTGTAGCTATCAAGTGAACATGTCTGGGTTCAACCAGACAATGACTCAAGGTGTTCACAGGAAAGAATATATTTGGTTGGGTATTCATTATATACATCAATGAGCCAATGATCTGTCTATATAGTGTCACATCCACTAATTCTGATGATGCATCAACCAACAAATTCAAGTGTGTATCCATGGGTTTTTCAATAGATTTGCATTCCAACAGGATTTCCACTACATACTTCCCTTGGTTAAGGAAGATTCCTTTTGGGATTTTTCATACTTCAAGACCTATAAAATAATGCATCAAGCCAAGGTCTTTCATCTCGAATTCTGCAGCGAGATTCGTCTTACAATCTGATATTTTCTTCTCATTACCTGTTACAAATAAGTCATCCATATACAACAATAATATTTTAGGTTCATTATCCATAACCTTGAAGTAAAGGTTAGGATCAACCTTACTTTTGCTAAATCCCAAGCTCGTTAGAAAACTATCGATTCTTCCATACCAAGCTCTTGGAGCTTGTTTCAGTATGTGCAGAGCCTTTTTCAATTTACATACATGTTTTCTTCTATCTTCGACTTCAAAACCTTGTAGTTTTTCTATTTACACTTATTCTTCAAGAACACCATTTAGGAAGGTTGTCTTCACATCCATCTGGTGTAACTTCCATTGAGTCTTAGATGTTAGTGCCATGATGGTTCTGATAGAAGTGTACCTTGCTACAAGAGAAAATGTCTCTTCATAATCTATTCCTTTCTTTTTAGATAATCCACGAGCCACAAATCTGGCTTTGTAATTTTCAATACTTCTATCGATTGTATGTTTTATCTTGTAAATCCATTTGGAAGACACCACAATTTTTCATTATGGCTTGGGAACTATTTCCCATACAACATTATTCATTATGGATCAGTAATCTTTCATCATAGCTTCTACCCATTCTTTACTTTGAACAACTATTTCGAAAAAAGTAGGCTCTTTTTCTACAAGATCACACATCAAAGCCACATAACTAGGAAATGGCTTTGGCTTCTTACTCTATCTTGTGGAGCCTTCTGGAGCACCATACCTTTCTACTCATTGAGTAATCTCACGAGCCCAAGATGGTTTTTTATTTTGGGAGGTTCTTGGGGCTCCCACAAATCATGTTCTTCTGGAATCTCATTATCAAGATAAGGTGCAACTTCCTTCATTGGTTCTGCAGCTCTAGGAGCTACAACTTATTCATATGTTTCTTCAAGTTAGCACTTTCTTGACTTGTATCTTCATCAAAGGTTGCATCCTTCATGATCAATATTTAGGTTTTGTATACCTATGACTACCTTTCTCTCATGTGGTAGGGATTTTATAGTTTTGTGTGAGAAAGTATTATATGATCTTGTAGAATCATGGATCAAGGATTCTTCTAAGTGACTTCTTAGTTCATACAAACCACACTCTAGTGATAGATACATATTCTAAAGAAAATATTCTTCAACTTATACTTTTTCTAAATTCTCGGGAGGTTCCACTTCTTATTCTTCTTCTTCTAAGTTAGCATGATGCCTTTTGTTATTATTCCTCTTAAATCTTCTTTCTTTGTTGGAAAACTGGAAATGTGTCATATCTTATCACAATGGTAACATTGATAATAGGAGAAATATTTCTTCTTGTAATATCCATTTTTATTCTTTTGAAACTTCTTAGGAGGATAAGACCCCTTATGAGTTTCCTTCTTGAAATAATGTTTTCCTTTTCTTCTTTTGGTATGAGTAGCTAGAGCATGTTCATATTCTCTAAGTAGTGCTTCTCGGTTATCTACTACTGCTTATTCTTGAACGCATTCTTTCCATAGGATATTAAACTTTAGGATTTCCTTCCTTGCATGGATTGTCTGGATAAAGGAGTCCCATGGTATAGTAATACCATTGAGAGCGGTAATTACTAGTTCAATTTAATCAATCATGTCCTTAATTGCTTCTAGTTGTTATCTTAATTGAGATGCCCTTGTGAAGTATTCATGGATAGATTGTCCCTTGCTCGTATTTTTACTTTTTTGTTGGGCTCTCAAGTTCATCTTCTGGTTTATGTTTCTTCCTTCATATATTCTTGATAGGGCATCAAGTATCTCCTTAGGTGTATCCTTAGAATATACTCAAGGAATCAATTGATCCTTGATTGAATCAACTATGATCTGCTCGGCCCTAATCATATATTTCTTGTACTTTTATTTTTCTTCATCTTCTTCAGGATCTGGAACAACTCCCTTGATAAACTTTGCAAGATAATTCTCTTGCAGAATGAGTCATATTATGTATTTCCAATAACGAGTTTTTTATATACCTTTCAACTTGTCATCAAGCTTAGTGCTTGGAGACATCCTATCGTCAAGCTTAGTGCTTGGAGACATCTTGTCATCAAGCTTAGTGCTTGGAGACATCTTGTCATCAAGCTTAGTGCTTGAAATTGGACTTGCAATATCTTGGACTGTAGTTTCTGGTTATGTTTATGGTTTTCTAGTTTACTGGTTTTCTGGTTTCAAACCAAACTAGGGCTTGAATTTCTGGAGGATATGTCCACTAGAAAAACTTTGATCTTGGTGCAAAAATATGGTCCTAGGAGGAGCGCACTTCCATATGTCACTTGCACTAAAAATTTCCACTTTATCATAAAACCCTAATTTCCTTGTCCAAAGAAGGGGAGAGAGATTTACCTCATGAAAGCTTATATTTTCAGGTTATATCTGATACCATGTTAATGTTTCTTTGTTTCCATATATTAAGTCCTAACTTGATTAGAATTTAATACATTTTCATAATAACAGCATAAAGAGGATCACTGAAAGAAACACAATCACAAGGTACACAACAATTTACTCTGGGAAACCCTAAACAGAAAAACCCAACAAAACTTCCTCCAAATAGATTACCAGTATGAAATTACCAAAGAAAAAGGTTTCATCAAGTTAGAGGCCAAACCCCAATCATAAGAGACAAAACAACAAATACATCAGTCCTCCTCCTTCTTTGTCTCTCCTTCTTTATATCTCTTGCGCAATACAAGTGTGAGTAAGTGTCTATAAATGAGGAAGAGCACAATCTAATTTATACTAACTTCCCAACTGAGATTTTACCTAACTGGGCCGACTTGTCTAACTAAAAGGGCTGACCTATTTAGGTATACTTCAAAATAATAATTATAATCGTATTTTATGGGTGTGATTGACCCAAATTACAACTGAGGGTTTTCCTAATGACATTTACATGACCTTTTACATCGGTAACATCTCCCGGAGGAGGAATAATAAAAATGTGAAGTACAAGTAGAATATTCTTTGAAGTTACATTATTTCAACATTAATATTGTGTCGGCATGTCACTTACCGCAATTCATCTTTGTGGGATTTGTCCCACATATGCCAACATCCTTGTGGGACTTTTTCACATAGTTCATAACTCATATTTTTCTTCACAAGTCTTTGTACCAAATACCTTTTTCTTTGTGGGACTATTACACACAATTTTATGTTTCATGTTTTTCATTCATCAGTATCACAAATTGTATTTGCGCATAACCACCATTTTCAATGTTCTTCTTATGGATTATTATTTGCGCACTTGTGACCAATGTTGTAGTGGAATACGTTTTCTCACATATACATTACTTCTATTTCATATACACATTTGTTTTCTTTTATCTGACATGCACATTTTAACTTTCTTTTATCAAACATATAGGAGTATCAGTGCAACACTTATGATTTATTTGTATTATTCCATGCGACCGTACAATGACAATATATTATTCAACAATATCCCTAACTCTCTCCTTTGTCTTTGATCATCTTCATCGATCCTTTGACATCAATTTAATACTTTTGACTAATACATTTTACATTAATGACAATTCATGTTCAACAATATCCCTCTTTTTCATTGATGTCAACCTTACTTTATTATAACTCTGTCATAAGCTCCGCTAGAAATCGATTTCTTCTTTTGTGCATCAAAGGATCCCTTTGTGATCATTCTCTTGCTTCTTATGCGCAGATTTCCTTCCATGTTCTCATTGTATTTGTATCATTTCTCCCCTTATTCGAGCATACTTTTCATCTAGACCTGAGTCATGCATGCATGCATCCATCCATGCAACATGCATGAAACATTGTTAACCTCTCTAGTACCTAGTTCTTGTAGGTAACTTCACAGTGCCTCAATCCCTGTCATTTTTTACCTCATTATCCAATATTTCACCATAATCCATATTTTTAGGACCTCATGTTCCCTATTCCATGATTGTATCCATCCACCATAAGTTACATTTAGTTAACTAGAATACAATTAGTTAACTGGGACACCATTCCTAGATTTCATCACTCTCAGCTGATAGTGATCTTCAATGACCATTGTTAGTCAACTAAACCTCCAAATTTCACCCCTATATAATTAGATATCATTAATTAACTCTCTCATTCACCATCCAGGTCCAGTTATCTTCAATTGCGCTAAGTTAACTGAGCACATTCAGGAGTTAGGACTAGTTCTCAAGTCTAGTGGTGGTTTCTATGCTAATTTAATCCTTCCTAATGAGAGGATTACAAATGGATTCTTAGGCTAATGAATATCCTTTGGAGATGTGTTTATATTTTACTTTCATTATCAATTAATAAAAAATCATTTGTTATTCAATTGAGCTTTTTCTTATATGTATTTTGCTCAATATTTCTTCACTTGTTTTGTTGCAAATCTCTATTGTTCATCTCAATAGGATTACATTGTGATTTATATCCTTAGATATGGAATTTCTTGGTGACATCAAGGATACATAAATATCACATGGCATCATATCCTATGGAGCTCGGTAAATTCAATTAATCCTCAATACAAATTTTTAGAGTGTTTATTTGTAGGTACAGCAACTTCAAAATCGATTTGAAATTAGTTCCCCCCATATCACAATTCATATATGTTGAGTGGAAATTCAAGATGGTTTCATATGTAAAGAACCATGAGCTCTTTGATTTTTCTATTAGAGTTCTAGAAATTCCAGAATCCGATGAAGAGAAAAAATATTGGCTAAATGACCATGATAGCGCATATGGAAAAATGTGTCTGGAAATGTCTCCTAAGATGAGGTGTCTCCTTAATTCTGCTAAGTATCCATTCGAGCTCTAGAAAAATATAGATACAGATTTTGGTATGGATAAATAAGTATATGATACATGGAATGAATCCAGCACCTCCTCAAGTGTTATTCCTTCAAATTTCTTAGCCTTAAGACTCTCTAATGAAGTTGTTCAAGTTGAAGAAATTGCATAATATTCAACCCATTCGGTTCAAATTTGTGAAAGTATACTTGCAGTGACTCCTTATCCTATTTCTCTAGAATTTTATGAGAAATTTGATGTCTCATATTCCAATACAAATTCTCCATCATAAGAAATCAGAACCACTATTGTTGAAGAATAACTCTCTTTCAATCTATTCTCCAGTGATTCTTCTATTATGAATTCTGAGCAAAGTTTGACAGTGATTTCTCAAGAAGCTGAAGAGGAATTTGATTCCTCTCTCTCCAATGCTATTGATGGTGTTCAAAAAAAGTGATATTTTGTATGTTTTGGAGGTAACATCATATTTTGGAAGTGATACATTCCAGCAAATTCCTACTTGGTTGCTTGCAACAATTCTCAAAATTTTATTAAAGATGGAGAAAACTATGATTTACCCTCTCAATGGTGTAGCTGGGACACATGTATCGCCTTATTGGAGATTATTTTAACTCTCATGATTTGAAATTGATGCTCCAAGATCTTTCAATTATTTTTGGGATTTATCTCATCATCATTGGTGTCAAAAATCAAGCACGTCAAGTCTCTTTTAGTTTTATTGCTGGATGATTCTTTAACAGTTTCTTTGCACGAGTTTGTTGATATGAAATATTGTAATTTATTGGATATTTTAAAATATATATCATATTATAGAGTTCATACATTCTCTATCATTGGACTCATGTCTTCTCTCCTTTCGTACATGATCACATACACATTTCCTCCCAGTTCTATTGAAGATGGAGACACTGCGAAAGTCTTGGCACACTGTGAACTCTTGTTTCCCACTTTTGGAACTAATAGAACCTATTTTTTTATATAATTTCATATCACATTTCATGTCCAAATATCTTTTGGAACCTTTGTTCATCACTCTTGGAGATACTACAACCTTTTTTGTTATAAAGTTTCAAGAAAATTCATATTTTCTTGGAGCTAATTTCACTTACTATGGTTCAAAGCTACAGAATCAAGCATTGCAAGTCTCATTTGGGCCTGTTATCAATCTAATTTTTAATTCAAATGATAAGCCACTTTTTCTATTTATCAGTATGCCTGAGTAGATAAACATGGTTCCAATCTCCATCTTGCAACTGTATATGTACCTCATCAATTTGAGAAAATTCCTCTTCTTCCAAAGAGGAAGATTCCTCTAGACATAAGAATTTAGTTTGGAGAAAAAAAATTGGTTTCCTTATTTCATGTCCATTTTTAGGAAGGATTTTCCCTGTGTTGTTTTTCCTTTTTCCTTAGTTTATATGGATCAATAATGTAAAGGGTGACCATAGGCCTAGTTTCATGGGCCCTATATTTATGTTTTTTACTTCTCATAAGTTAGGTTTAAGGGGGGTTGTTGCAGCATATATTTCATCTAGACCTATGTCATGCATCCATGCAACAGGAATGCAACATTGTTGACCTCTCTAATACATAGATCTTGTATTTGAATTCCTAGTTCCTCAATCTCTATCATTTTTTACCTAATCACCCACTATTGCACTCTCACACATGATTTTAGAACCCCATGCACCCTATTCCATGATTTTATCCATCCACCATCAATTACATTCAGTTAATTGGGATACAATCAGTTAACTCGGACACCATTCCTAGATTTCATCACTTTGGGATGATATTGCGCTTCGGTGACCATTGTTAGTAAATTAAACCTCCTAAATTCTCTCCTGTATCATTAGATATCATCAATTAACTCTGTCATGCACCATCCAGGTATAGTTACCTTCAGTTACACTCAGTTAATTGAGCACATTCAGGAGTTAGGACTAGTTTTTAAGTCTAGTGATATTTTATATTCTAATTTAAGCCTTCCCAATTAGAGGATTCCAAATGCCTTATTAGGATAATGAATTTATCCTTTGGAAATGTATTTCTATTGTAATATCATTATTCATTAATAGAAAATAATAAGTATTTTATCCAATTGAGTTTCTTCCATTATGTACTTTTCTCAATGTTTCTTCACTAGTTTTGATGCGACTCTATTGTTCATCTCGGTAGGATTACATTGTGCTTTAGATCCTTAGATGTGGAATTTATTGTTGCCATCAAGGAAATAGAATTATCACACCCCTATAATTGGGATTTTTATTTCTCTCCCCCTTTGACATCAATGGAAAATGGGCTCTCTTATTTTTTGGCTCCCATTGGCTTTGTGTTCATTTCCTCCTATTTTGCTTGATTCTAGTGTGTTAGGTCGTAGATAGTTCATTATTTGTTCTTCCTCATCAACAATATCTATGTCTTATTTAATGTATCTGACAAGTGATCTTATCTCAGATTTCAGACATGAGACCTTTTATGACTGTCAATAATAAGCCTAATTTCGCACATATTTCTAACCATTGACGTGTATGGTAAACGTTGATATGCCCAATACCTTGTTCACATGTTGTATTTGTGTAGGGAATTTATTCTGCATCATTCTTCTAAATCACTTTTTGTCCTTCATTAACCCATGCATTAAATTTTTACTTTGTCCTAATCTCCCTTCGATTGCACAATGCATGAATTCATCAACTTTGACATCCCTTCAAATTATGTCTAAGCACGTGAAGAATTATATCCCAATTCGATGAGTTGGAAGTGTATTCACTTAGTTCACCACCCTAGTTTGTTAATTGTCGCTCTTTATATGGTATTTTCATCTTGAGTTATCATTCTTCATATTTCCTTGCTTTCCTTTGTCATCGCCATGTATTTCTTTCAGAGATTAAACAATTTCCCTGACAACCTCCATTTGGTGGTTCAGTCATAGTAGGCATATTTGGGGTGGATGAGAAAGGATATGGGTGTTTGGAAAAACCATATATATGAATCCAACTTCATTCCATGGTACCATCAATCACAATTTAACCATATCAGTTCTAAATTGTCATCCAACTTGAGTAGGCGGGTTGATCTTTTGGAATAGCAGCAGCAAACATTCGGTATTCTGAATCAAATTATGCCAAAGCACATTTCCTACGATTCGTCATCTTCGGCACTGGACCTTCTTTATTTACTGCAGTCACCAGAGTTTGCAAAGACGACTCCAATGTATTTATACATGTTCCTTTCACCACTTCTCACCAGTCGAGTTGAAGAAATTGATCTCGAACTATGTTTATGACTCATCTTCATCTTCCATCCGCTTACATTTTTTTCGTGATGGGAATCACTTCAATTTTTTTTGTATCCATATCTCTATTTTTATTTCCAATTTGTGGTATGATGTAATATGAGCTTCAGAGCTCCAAATTTTTTAATCACACTTTTGAATATAATACAAAAACTTTCATTTTGTGCAATCCTTGTGTATTACTTGTGTATGTGTTTCCTTACATTTTTATGCATGACAGTCTACACTATTGATAATAAATTCTACAAATTTCTGTGAGAATTTATTAACAGTAGGATCTAGGTGCCAAGGGGATTCTTACAATTCGATATTACACACAAATTATGCACAAAGCAACAGAAAGGGTGAAAATAGCATACAAAAATGTAGTCCATAACTGATATTATTATGACTTTCCAACATTTTAATATGCATGGATCATTTTATATCATAATAGGGAAAATTTGTGAGGCCTTGGAGTCCATCTGTATGCATACAAGTGTCAGACCATGAATTGACCCTCAAAGCCCCCTAGGTGGACCAATCAACTTCCTAATCATACCAAACAGTCACTAATGCAAGTGTGAATGAGGGTGAGGCATGCTAGATCATAAATTGAGGCATGGTAGTCATGGGTGAGAACATGGGTGAGTGGGCGTGGCTCTAGGAGGCAATAAATGCTCAAGGAAGGCCAAAATCCACCATAAACATACACTAGCACCTAAGGTCAAACATATTCCATGAATATAGGGATGGGGGAGTGCACCAAGGTTATTCTGACATCAATGAGGGCATCGGTATTTCAAAATGATCAACCAGGAGTGCCTCAATTGTCATAATGATCAACCAGGAGTGCCTCAACTTTCATAATGATCAACCAAGAGCACCTCAACTATCAGTAAATGATCAATATGCCTAAGTCTAGACCATAGAAAATAGCATGGAAGCAAATGAAATGTGTTTAAGGTATATGATCATGGTACTAAGGTGGATTATTTCTCTAACACCCCTCCTTAATACTAACTTAGTACATATTAACCAAAATATTATGGAGGAATTGGAAACTAAGGCTCAAGTCACCTCATACAATAGAAATTTTATGTGTCCATAAAAACCAAGGTAAGCAGGAAAAACACATGGGAAAAAAAATCCCCTCAAAAATGGACATGGAACCAAAAATATGAAAGTGAATATCAGCCATTACCATGTGTCACCCACTCCAATAAGGGATCTCACATAGGTGAATTTATTCTCTATAAATCTCTTAGTGAAAATGTCAACAGTTTTCTCTACATATGGGAAATACTGCAAGGATATCACCTAATCGTGCACCAATATCCGGATGTAGTGCATGTGTATATCAATGTTTTTGGTCCTCTATCTCTGCACTGAATCAATGGAAATCTTGATTTCACTTTTATTGTCACACCAAATAACTCTGGGTAATCAAATGAAACTCCAAATTCCCGAAGAATACCTTCCAACCACACAGATTGTGTAGTTGCATTCACTGCTCCTCTGTACTCGGCCTCGGCGGAAGAGAGGGATATGGTGTGTTGTTTATTTCTTGAACATCATATGGGACCATGTTCAATCATGAATACATAACCATAAGTGGATTTCCTTTCAATGGGATCGCTATCCCAATCAGAATTAGTGAATCCAACTAGTTTTAGTGGAAAACCAATAGCATAGTGTACCCCAAAGTGTCTAGTTCCTTGCACATAGTGCGGGATCCTCTTGGATTCCTTCCAATGGATCTCATGAGGAAGCTACATATATCTTTCTATAGAACCTACAACATATGACAAATCTATTCAAGAGTGTGTAAGATACAGTAGACTCTCAACTAGTTGTTTGTGCAATGAGTTGTCCACCAATGGAGATGCACCAAATTCACCTAGTTTTATACCTGAAAGGAATGGGCACTTGGCTGACTTACATTCAGCAATTTTAAAATTCATTAACATTTCTACAACTTACTTTT
This sequence comes from Pseudotsuga menziesii, assembly GCA_001517045.1. Classification (NCBI taxonomy): domain Eukaryota; kingdom Viridiplantae; phylum Streptophyta; class Pinopsida; order Pinales; family Pinaceae; genus Pseudotsuga; species Pseudotsuga menziesii. Next base: position 133,008 of record LPNX010131875.1, on the reverse strand, counting down.
GTTGGCATACCTTGATCTCTGCTTCTGATTGCTCAATTTCCAATACAAGAAATTGCTTCAACAATCCAAGGTCAGTCATGGACAATTCACTATGCAAAGAATAATTAATCGATCCAATTTATTTAGTGCGGCTACCTATAATAAAAATATCATAAACATACAGCACTATTACCTGCAATAAGTTACCAACATGTTGCAAATACACATTAGGATCATATTCACATCTTTCAAATCCAAGCGAAAGCAAAAAATTGCCCATCTTGGCATACCAAATCCCGGGGCTTGCTTGAGGCCAGAGAGAAACTTCTTTAACCTGCAAACAAGTGAAGGGTCCTAAATGAAACCTTCAGGTTGCTACATATATATCTCCTCTTGAATTTCACCATCAATAAATGCACTCTTCACATCCATGTGTTGAACCTCCCAGTGCTTAGATGCAGCAATGGCTAAAACTAGCCTAATAGAGTCCATCTTTGCAACCGGTGCAAATATCTCGGTATAGTCCACTCCTTGGATTTGAGAGAAGCCTTTGGAAAACAACCTGGAATTATAATTTATATATGAACCATCGGAAACCAATTTGTTCCTATAGACCCACTTGCATTGCACTAGTTTCCTCTTGGAGGGAAAGGGAACCAATTCCCAAGTCTCATTGTCTTGCAATAAGTTGAACTATTCTTGCATGGTTGTTTTACATATTGGTTAAAGTGATGCTTCCTAATTGGTTTTAGGATAATGAACAACCATCATGAATCATTTCTCATCAATATTCAATTCACATGCAGATAAATAATTGTGAAATTAAGATCTAGTCTTCCTAGAATATGGTGGATTACCAACTACATTTCCAGCTACTTCAATAGTTTTCTTAGCCCACTTGGGCCGAATGGGTGAGTAATGATATGAATGCATGGAATAATTATCTTCATAAATATCATAAAAATAAAAATCAGAAAGAGATTCATCACTAACATCATCATGAAGTGGAGGATGTGAGCATTCCCCGTGAGCTAGTTCGACCTCTTGCATGAGCTCCTCTTCAATCTGTACACTCCTTTCTATGAATTTATTTTGAGATGAGGGATCAAAGAGCTTGTATCCCTTGGAATATTCAGCATATCCAACCATTATTGAATCCTTTCTTTGAGGTTTCAAGGCCTTTATCTTCTATGTAGGAATCCTAGCCCAAGGCTTTGAGCCAAAGACCCTGAAATGTGAAACACTTGGCTTGTGACCAAACCAAGCCTCATATGGTGTTTTATTATCCAAATATTTGTGAGGAGATATTTTTTGAGCTTATGCAGAAAATTTAATGGCTTCATTCCAAATATTAGGATTCAAATCCTTTTCTTCAATAATATAGGTTTCCATCTCCTTGAGACCCATGCTCTTGCACTCTGCAACACCATTTTGTTGTGGTGTGTAGGGCACCAAATGTTGCATTTGGATGCCACATTCTTCACAAATACGTTTCAAACTCTTTTTCACAACCTCCTTGCCAATTTTTGTCCTAAGGATCTTGATCTTGTTCCCACATGCATTTTCAACCGGGGATTTCCAAACTTTGAGAGTCTCAAAGACTTCATATTTTAGTTTGAATAAATACACCCAACAATACCTTGAGAAATCATCTATTAAAGTCAAAAAATACCTGCTTGTCTCATTGGCATGTGACAGAAGTGCATTCCCTCTGGATTAGGGAAGGAAATGGGAGAATTTGTACATTCTTGAATTATGATCAGCAAACCCCAATGCCACCACTTTTCTTGTAGATATTTCTGCTATCTCCACTATGTCAGGAGTAAATGTTACTCTCTTGTATTCACCAGTGTGATTCATTTGGTTTTCTGAGAGTAGGTTCACTTCTAGATCAGGTACAAACAAAACATTATTGATGTACACATATTCAAGATCAATCATGCCAAACCCTTTTGCTTGGATCTCTGAATCATCACCCATACAAATGTATGGAGCATTGTTAGAGTACATGGCCGAGAAGAGGAATTTTGTGGAGGCCATATTCCTGGAATTTCTTGAATCAATGACAAAGGAAGAATATTTTTAAGAACCAACAACCAAAGCATGGCACCTATCTTTGTTGTCTGAGCTTGGACCACCATATTTCTTCCTTGCGCCCTCAGGAAGTGGGTTGTTTTTCTTCTCAAGAAGTTGTGCCATCATGTCTATGGTATTTTTCATACATGCACTCTCTGGATGCCACCCCTTGTGATAGTAGGTGTGTTTGGTCTTCTCTTGATTCTTCTTGTTTGTGTCCTTGCAAGGATTCGAACCTCGATCTGAAGATATGGTTTTCTCTTGTTGCTTCAAATATTTAGCTTTCTTCTTTCCTTTGGCTAGATTTGAAAATATTGCAATAGGGGATTGATCCTTACTGGATTTTATGGTTCCCATTTTTACTAGCTTGTCTTTCTCTTGATTCAGTGACGCCATGAAGTCATCCAATGAAGGCATGCGCTAGTTTCGAGTTGTGAGCTTGCTAGAGTCGAATGTTAACACAAACACTAAGTACTATGGCCCTAGATTCGAAAGTATGGACAATATGATCTGCTCCTCCTTCTTTTCTATGCCACACTATTTTAGCTGAAGCACCAACAATTTGAACTTGGTGAAGAAGTTTGGGATTGTCTCAAAGTGATTTGGACTCATTGAGATTAGTTCATTTTTGAGCTAGTGACCTCTCATCTCATCATTCTTCCTGAATAATGTCTCAAGACTGAGCCATACTTCGTTGGGAGTTGTTATACTATCTAAATGGAAGATAAATTATCTCAAAATGATGAAACAAATCATTCCAAATGCTTCATCAAGCCTCTTGAAGAATTTCAATTTCTCTAGGGTAGAGATGGGTTCGACTTTAGTCCCCATGGTGACCTTGTACAAGCCTTTCGACCTCAGCTAAATCACCATTTCGTCCTTCCATTTTAAATAGTTGAATGGGATCAACAATACATTATTCTACTCCATTTCTTCTTGCGCACTGAAGAGACAAAATGTTGATTGTACCTGCAATGCAAACACTTGAATCTATGTGGAAAATCCCTCAAAAAGAAACTCAAACACTCTGGATTTGATTTGAAGCTCCAAATATATATGATACCATGTGATAATTGATTCACAATAGGATCTAGGATCTAAAGATATTCTCACAACTTGATGCTACACACAAATTATGCACAAAACAGGAGAAAGAGTGAAAATTACACAAATGTCGTCAATAACCGATATTATTATGACTGCCCAAAATGTTAATGTGTTTGGATCATGTTTATATTACAATAGCGAAAAATTGTGAGTCCTTGGAAGCCATCTAGATGCATTCAAGTGACAGGCCATGATTTGACTCTCAAACCCCCCTAGGTGGACCAATCAACTTCCTAATCATCCCAAATGGTCACGAATGCAAGTGTGAACAAGGGTGAGGCATGATGGATCATAAATGGAGGATTTTTATGTGTGGGTGAGCACATGGGTGAGTGGGAGTGGCTCTATGAAGAAATAAATGCTTAAGGAAGGCCAAAATCCACCACAAACATGCACTATGCCTAAGGTCAAACAATTTCCCTGAATATAGGGATGGGGGAGCACACCAAGGCTATTATGTCATTAATGAGGGTGTCAATCTGTCATAATTATCAACTAGGAGTGCCTCAACTGTTAGCATGATCAACCAGTAGTGCCTCAACTATAAGTAAATGATCAATAATATGCCTAAGTCTAGACCATAGAACATAGCATGGAAGCAAATGAAATGTGTCTAAGGTATATGATCATGGTACTAAGGTGCATCATTTCTATAACAATTTCAAAAATGTACAGTAACAAACTTCAAATGAATTCTATATGCAATAATCTACTACTTTAGTCCTTGCATAACCCCTTTAGGTTAGAAATGAAGGAAGCAATTGCTTGATACTTAAATTGTGTTTTCCTTGTTTATATCTTTTGTTCACTCCTGAGACACCTTCCTTACCCATATTTTTTGTGCACAATCGACTTAACTATGTTGGTGGTGTTTAGATCTTCTACGTATTTTTTAGATACATTTTTCAACCACATTTTCTGGTGCATAGTTGACCTCTATTTCTATGGCGGATATTCTTATATAAACTTGTGCCATACATGTCTTTTTCATTATTCTAATCTCATGAAACATTGCGAGGCCTTGTGCCCATATTCATCACACACATAACATCTAATGGTATGGTAGTATTTTGCTATGTGTCCAACATGGCTACATCTCCAACATTTTACATAACTTAAGCTATTTTTATATTTGAAGGAGATAACATAATTGTGTTTCTTATGCCTTGTAGGTTGTTCATATTTTTTTGAAACATGATATGTTAGTTGAAACCAAGTTCTCCTTTATCGCACACATCATCACTTGTCTTTGTATAACCCATAGGTTATTCACCTAATAAAACCATGTCATAGCACCTTCATTCATGGGACATTAAAGAATACCCCTAATTTTATTAGATATTGATAATTACTTACAAAAATCCTTTTGTTGATTCCCCCTCCCAATACATATTTCCAATTAAAAAGCCTTGTTTTTATGATATTTTCCTTATTTTCAATAGAAAACCCTTTTTTATACCCCCCGAATACCTATAAACGCCCCATACCTTATTCCTTTCCCTGCAATACCTACAATATATTGACCTTATTTTTCACAATTAAAAACCCCTCTTTATGAATGAACATGATAAGATATTGCTCAACAAGATGAATCCCCCGTGGTATAACCAATGCCTATCTTCTCCTCTAGAGACCTTTAGCAACTCATTATTTCATCTAGGATTCATGAGTTGTTGTTAAATTTGATTTGAGTATCTGGGTCAATACATGTTTTACTTTTCCCTTGTATTGCACAATATATCCCAGCTTTTAAGCGTGAAATTTCTTACTATTTTAGCACAATTTGTGTTTGCAGGATCCCATTCATTGATGCTAACTCCTTCCAATTTTTTTCAAGTGCACACTTGTTTTCTTCTACTTCCTTGATTCTTTCCTTTATGTAAAAAAAATCCTCTTTTCTGACCTTAATTTTCTTGTCCAATGCTTCATGCATATCCTTAATTTGCTTGACCTGTTATTCTTCCTTTTCCATTTGTTCCTTTAGAAACTTGTTGCCTTTTTTTTATTTCTCCGAATCTTCGAGTGCGCTAATCAGTTCGTCTTCCTAGTAGACTTCAATACTATCCTTGTCTACATATTTTGAACATTCTTCAGTGATACTTAATTTTTCCCTCCCTTCGGACTTCAACAATGGTGGAGTGATTCCATCAAAGGGATGTTTCTTTTCAACAGTCTTCTCAAATTTTATTGATTCTTCTATGCAGCTTGATTTGTTCTTTTCTTCAGACTTTGGAGATGGAAGGTGAATTCCATTGTAGGTCAATTTCTTTGATGGTTTTGATGTACTGGTTGGATATCCTTTAACTGATTATTTTCCTCTTGTTGAGTTTACATCTTGGATAACTGTCATAAACAATACATCCCTTGGACTATCATTATTGTCTTCTTCCTCTGAAAAATTATCCTCCTCGGTGTAAAACTTTTTCCTCTTCCTTTGAAATTTATGTTTGTCCACAACTATTTTTTTTTTATGCTTACTTCTTCGTTCTTGATAGTCTGACTCCTCTTTTCTTTCACTATCTCGGTTTTCTTCATATGTAAATTTTGAAATGAAGTGTCCAATCTTACCACATTTAAAACACTTAAAGGGTAACTTTCCTTTGTATTTTGATATCTTTTCAATTTTCTCACAAAGTTAGCCTCTTCTTCATATGAGATGTCATATATGTTCTTGCATTCATTCTTGCTAGATTGTGTCTTCCCTGTGGCTTTAAACATGGCCTCCTTCCTAGGGACATTCTTAGGTTCAGTTCCCATCTCATATGTGTGAGAATTACATATAGTTCATCTTCATTAGAGGAAATTTGGGGTCTAAAATGGGCCTTATAAGAAAACTCTCCAACAATAAATTTTTTGATTTGGAATTCAAGAACCAATAGAATTTCAATAAAATGAGTCAACCATAATGGTTGAATTGACATATTTGTCATAAAAGAAAACTACTTTTTTGTTCATATTTTCGACATATCTCCCTATTTTTTTGTTCAAATTTCAAGAAGGAGAGCTCATTGGATGTGGAATTTAATTTTGCATCCAACGAGTACCCACACTGCATACTTTTGATGGACCCTGCTACCCCAAAAACAATAAATACCTTAAAAAACGTGATGATGATGTCATCATCACGTTTTTTCAAGTATTTCTTCTTTTTAGGCTAGCGGGGTCCATCAAAATTATGTAGTGTGGGTACTCGTTGGATGCAAAATTAAATTCCGCATCCAATGAGCTCTCTCGCTTAGAATTTGAGTAAAAATATAGGGAGATAAGTCGAAAATACGAACACAAAAAGTAGTTTTTTTCATTCTTCCTCCAAAATTAATAACTAATATTTTATTATTTTAACTATTATTTATTATTTTCCTTAGGAGGCCCATTTTATACCTCAAATTTCCTCTAATGTAGTTAGGTTATCTAAGTCATATCTATCTTCTAATGCTTACACTTTTGAATCAAACCATGCAGGAAGGGTTCTCATGATTTTTTGTACAACTGACTTTTCTTCAGTTTTTGCTCCAAGTCCCACTATAGAATTTACTATCTCATCCACTCTAAGAAAGTAAGTTGCAATATATTCCTCCTCCTTCATCTTAAGTTTTTCAAATTGTGTAGATAAAGTTTGCAATTTGTCCTTCTTGAATTTTTCATCTCCTTCATAAATAATTTGTAATTTATCCCAGACTTCTTTCGTTGTAGTGCATTGCATCACTTTGGTAAACTATGCATCAGCTAGCCCACATAATATGTCTTTCTTTGCTCATGCATTACATACATGTTGTATTCTATTCTCAGGGTCAAATGGAACTGTCTTGGAAGTTGTGCGCTCATCGATTTCTTCTTATTCATATGTGTTTGCTTTTGGTAATTTGTATTCATCCTCCAATGATTTCCAAACATCCATACTGAGGGATTGTAAATAAACTTTCATTCTTATTTTGCAGAAATTATGATTGGATCCATTAAATATCGAAGCTCGGTTGGTCAACTTGCCTTCTTTCTTGTCCATATATGTGTTGGGCCCTTCTTCCATATGTTAATCTATTACTAAATACACCCTCTCTTATACCAATTGTTGGATTTATCTTATTACTGAAAGGGGGATGAATCAGTAATAGCGTAGATATGTATATTATTTCACTTAAACATATTTTCACCAACTAAAACTTTTCAGCAGCAATAATAACAAATACAATAGCACACAAATGTCTGAGAATATTTGTATATCTATAAATATAAATATGATTGATTACATCAATGGAAGAATCCATTTTCCAAACATGAGAACCCACTCATTTCAAGTGTTGACCTAATCCTCAAGTACAATCTATTCGTTGTTGGAATTGACCTGCAACGACTTCAATCTGTGTGAGCACTGCCTCCTGAACTTCAGGCACCGACCTTAACATATCTTTGTTTGAATGCACAAATTGCGGCTTGAGGAAATTAAGCTTCAAACTATGGATAAATGTGATATCTGATTGCAGAAGCACCAACCTATGAATTATATTCTCTAGCACTGACTAGAAGGAGGCTCCAACCTCTTAGGTTTTATATGCTTCAATAGAAAGGATGCTACAACACTCCAATTATATTTACCTGCTACAACTATAAGAAGCTCCAACCCCCTAGGTTTTATTCGCTCTAATAGAAAGGATACTACAACACCCTGATTATATTTTCCAACACCGAATGGAAGGAGGCTATGACCCCCTGTTCCTTTCCTCATTCGACCTCCTTGATATGAAATATAAATATATTGAATAACTGTAATATACAAAAGATACCTTATCTTTGATTTTTTTCTTCACCAATCCGCAACTACTATAACTTTTTGATCTGCGTCTGAACTAGTTTCCAAAACTTTGATGTTGGAAATTTTTTGTGATATACATCTCTTTGTGGTTCTATAATATGTGTATTTATACTAGATAAAGTTCCCCACTCAGTCACTTTAATTGTTCCATATTCTATGTCATTCAATAAGTAAGAACATCGCACATCTAGAATACAAGTATCCTTCTATATGCCGCACTTCTTGATGTTCATCATATGCTATTTTGCACACTCTGGCTCCGCTGTTTCAAAACTCTTTTTGCGATCAACAAGCCATTGTTACCCCAAAGAATTATGAAGCTTGTCTAACTAGATTATCTCATATCTTTGTCTCACCATTTTCCATAAGCTTACTTCACCGCAGATTTGTATCAAGAGATGTGTCCACTTGGTGAAGTCCCCTATCCTTGAAAACCATCCCATGCATTTGTGTCCTCTTCAAGTTAAGATATCCATCGATGTGTCACTTACCACAATTCATCTTTGTGGGATTTAGTGCACATATTCCAACATCCTTTTGGGAATTTTGCACATATTTCATAACTCATATTTTTGTTCACAAGTCTTTGTACCACGTACCATTTTATTTGTGGCACTATTACACACAAGTTTATGTTGTTTGTTCGTCATTCATAAGTCTTACAAATGGTATTTTCGCATAACTGTCATTTTCAACGTTCTTCTTTATGGATTATTATTTGCGCACTTGTTACCAATGTCGTAGTGGGATACATTTGCTCACATATACATTATTCCTATTTAATATACACATATTTGTTTTCTTTCATTTGACATACACATATTTACTTTCTTTTGTCAAACATACAAGAGTATCAATGCAATATTTATCATTTCTTTAGACTATGCCACAATACAAGTTTGACATCAATGAAAATACACTATTCAACAATATCCCTAACACTCTCCTTTTCCTTTGATCATGTCCATTAATCCTTTGACATCAATTTAATGCTTTTTACCAATACCTTTGACATTAATGACAACTCATGTTCAACCAGTAATGTATTAAAAAGAGGTTAAAAATGGTTGGTGGAGAAGAAGTGAACACCATATGCCTCATACTCATCGAAAGCTTCCACCACATTCAATGCACTTTGAACCTCGTAATATACTCTCTCACTTTGCAACACCCACTATTGTCATTAAGAATAGTCTCAAAATTTAAATTTTCTATCCATTGATTCAAAATTCAAAATTTATTTCAATTAATTCATACAAAATAGTGGTCGAAACCATTAATATGATTACAAGGAATGGGGACGTGAAAATCTCCATAGTATTCATTGATAATGCAAGAGATCATATTTGCTTTCCACCATCTTTTCTGATCTAACGCTTCTTCATACTCTATAAGCGACCTTGTTTCTTCTGTGAACAAAATTCAACATATCATAATAATCATTTAATTTTGAAGTATGAATGAGATATCCTTTGTAGGATGAGAAACCCTACTCATAATAATTTAACTGGTTTATACATACCCTATCCTCATACTTAAATCTTGAAATTAAAAACATTTCACCTGTTGTTATTGGAACTACGAAACACACTGAGTAACCCCAGCGGAGTAGCATTGTTGCAATGTGAATACCAAGGAAAATCCAATTTCCTATACAAACATTAAATTATCATAATTTGAAGAGCGGTATCCATTTTCAACTTCAATGCAATTATCCATTTTCTTGCGAGATAGAATGAACAAAAGAAGCTCCATAATTATGGAATGAGAAAACGTGTTTTGGAGTTATGCACAATTGCATCTATCAAATGGTGCCATACCCACATTTTAAACACAATGTAACATAAAGAATAATCATATGTTTATTATTTATTCTAATGGGAGTCCCAGCTCCCCCAGCTCCCGAGAAGGAATTCATACTTCTTTTTAGACTAATTTTCTACAACTACATTTCCCTAATAGGTGATATATAGTTTCTTCCTCCCTAAATACAACATACAGATGATTTCATTTTAAAAAATACCTAGTTAGAATATGTCACATTAGCACGTGCAGAAGGTAGCCAACACATTGGAATATAAGGGATCTGAAGTGAAGAGGAAGTGGTTGCATTCTTGTTACTTACTGGAGGGCTTCTTGGTATTCGCTTTTATCTTTTCTTGATATTTATCAACCTTGTATAGTTCCTTGCACTTTCAGATGAATAATTGAATGCATCATAAGTATCGAGAAGTAACGGTACCTTACTCTCCTAGTTGATAATTGTGATGTCCCCGAACCTTGAGATAAGGCCAAAGATGCTAAATTTAAGAACAATGGATATAGATAAATTATTATTGATCTCACTAACCATTCACCCAAATAAATTAAATATTTTAATTCTAGAGATTGAATTATAACTAAAGTTTGTGACACTTAATTATTTAATTACGCCACATAATTAAATAATTAATGGTGACACCCAATTAATAATTTCCAAAATGAAAGTTAAAATTCGTAATTGAAACAAGAACATCAACAATACATGATAAACGTCATATTCGGTGTGAATAGCTAATTTATGTATTTTTGGTTTGTTTGATAGCATAGTTTATAAATAACCAAGTATTGATGTCATTGATTATTTGCAAATTAATCTATTTTTTCGGTGTTGTTATGTGTGTGCTATTAGTGAGCATAAAAATGAAGGAAAACCCCATATCATGGAACATCCATAGGATGCAATCTACAGCCACACAGAAACCATAGCAAACAAAGAACATCAGCTGCAACTACAGCCCTCAAAATCAGCTCCCGATGATTGTCCTCTACAATCATCTCTCACTAATAAAAATCAGATCGTATGGATGCCACCCTCAAACCATTGATTAATTTTACATATAGAATACATCTCTCGTCATCATATTTGCAGCTAAGAACAAATATGCAAACAGATGATTTACAATCAAATGGCAGGTGCGCTCATCTTGGCATCGAAAATCTATCGGACCAAAACAAACATATCTTAGTCATCTGGAAAGCTTTTTCAATGAAACGAAAGATGTTGTTCTCTAGAAACACTGCTACAGACACGATGGAACAGGTATCACAACATAGAAATGAACATATAAGGTGTTCTAACTAGATCATATGGTTGCGCCCCTCTCAATAAAATAGAGCCAAAATTACAATTTTTGGTTAAGAAGAAGAAGAATAGAAAGAAGGTAACGAGAATAGGAACTCAATTCCATATTATATGAGATTCATCCTTCCTCCATGCAGATCCTGACATTCAATACATGAACACTCAAACAACCAATAAACCATCATTGCACATATACCAAATAAAATCATGTAATAAAAACATAACATAAGAGAAATACTTATCTCAAAATATGGGCAATTGGCTGCCGTAGGATAACTTTCCTCCCAGCCGTAGACACCGTCAAGCCTTCCTCACTTGAACAAGTCACGCCCGAGCTGAGACCATGAATCCACAGGTAGAGGATCACTTAGTCTCAGTGACACTCAAAACTACCTCTTCCAAGAGACACAATGCTTCCCACTACTACTTTCATGTCTATCTCCACTGCCTATGGGATGTGACCTAGCTCACCATTCCAATTTCCTATCTTTCTATGTGAGAACTTGGACTAGTAGAGCGATATAATGGAATCAAAGGGAAACAAATAGACTCACTCTAAGTCTCAACACAATCTCAATAATATCAACAATTCCAACACAGTTATCTAGCATAAGTCACATGGTCTAAAGCTCAAGATTAACTTCAACAAGGAGATGGAATATGAATTTATAGTATAAGGAGGACAGCTCTAACTCGAAGGGATCAACCCAGATTAGAGAGAGGTAAGGTTTAAGCTTCATCGTGTAAAATTAACTTGAATTAGTGGAGTGTTGGCTTCGTGAAAATATTCTCTTTCCTGAATTAGCACCATGAGAAGGAGTTGCCCAAAAACTAAGAAGTGGAGTCATGAAGAGCACATGGATGCACACTAATATAGGAAGGGGGTTACAAAACATCAAGGAGTGTGAAATAGGTGAGAGAGGGCATCCATAGGGTCATAAATATCATGGAATCACAAAAATGGGATCATCAATGCATGGTGTAAGAGTGGAATCTAGAAAATAGTTTACGACCCCTAAAAACTAGGAAAAGAGCTCATAAACGACCATAAACACATAAATGTGAAGGAATGTTTTCCCAAGGAGGGCACCCTAGGCAAGAGCGGCCCACTAAGGTGTGCAAAATATGCAATATTAACTCCATAGCCCATAATTATTCAGAATGGGGTTCATTGTACAAGGTTTGGTGACCAACATTATTAATCTCACGAAGGTGCAAATAAGAATTGGGATTGACAAAATTAAGCCAACAACAAGTTATAAGATGCTAGGGATGTCCCAATTCCCCCTCACTTTGTGGAATTCATGGTCCCCCATACTTGTTTAGTTTCATTTGTTGAGCCAGTTATTTATTTAATCAATCATTAACAAGATTCAAAGATAGCAAAGATTCTAGTAATAACATTAACATGAATAATAGTGCCAAAGTCCAGAGTTGTGTTATCAAATATTAATAATAATTCCTTAATTAAATTAATCATGAAAAGGAGCATAATTCCACGATCATATAAAATATCATAAGTCCATAATGCAAGAAAACATAAGTCACATGAAGGATCACAAGTCCGAGACTTAACGACTGGGATATTACAATAATTTTCAAGTAATTTTCATTAATGTTCATGTTTTCTCTAGAAATATCTTGTAAGCTAGTTAGCATGCATTTTTTAATGACATAAAAAAATATCTCGTTGAAAGAATTATTTCAAATGAGTTATGCTACATTCTATGCTCACTCGAGCGTTTTCTACAAGTGGTTAATCTTGTGAAATACTTTGTCATCTAAAATAAACAATAGAATTTGTAATGAGTATAATAAAAGGGATTAGTAATTTGTATAATGCATATTTTTGTTTGAAATTAATGGAAATAAAAAAAAGGTTAGCAAAGAGTTCTCGAAGTTCTCACAATCTCATAAAATTCTACATAGAAAACCGAATCAATTCAAAATGATAGTAATACTGCAAGGTTTAACCTCTTATGGAATTTGATTTCTGACTTAATATATAAATATGAAACTAGACCAGTCCATAAATTTATGAAATTTTGATTTCTGACTTAATATATAAATATGGAACTAGACCAGTCTAATATTTAAGCACTGAATCAAAGTCCATAAATTTCAATTCAAAATGATAGTAATACTGCAAGGTTTAACCTCTTATGGATTTTGATTTCTGACTTGATATCCAAATATCGAACCAGACCAGTCCATAAATTTCATAATTTATGGACTGGTCTAATATTTAAGCACTGAATCAAAGTCCATAAATTTCATCCAATGAGTTCTAAATAGATGCCTATATATATTTATTGATGTATGAGAATTATTTAATGATGGGATATATGGACAGCTTGACTTTAGTAGACGTTATTAATGGGAGGTCATTGCATATGTTATCCAGTAAACATCAAGTTCTTAAGAAATGGAAGAATCGTTTTCTTGATTCCAAGGAAACATTTCCTGGTCGGCCTTTGTTATTGTTGAAGCTGAGAATTGCAGGATGATAGTTCTCATGGAATAGTTGAATTTCTTAGTTCACAAATATTCCCATCATGGAGAAAGCATCATCATTTAGTAGTTTACCCTTTCAATCTTGTTTAAGAACACTTTGGTCATACTCCAATGAAAAATGAAAACCATTTTGAACTATTAGTGTTTAATGTTTATAACTAGTATAGATAGTATAGATCTATCTAAAAGGAGATTTACCTAGCAACCAGAGGGATCAAATCTCACAAGGTGTAAACCATCTTTTAGAGTGGAAATGTTGAGGACATGTGTAATCCAATGTGTATGGTTTTAGTTTATCTAGTTTATATTGTTTTATGTCTATGTGATTCTAAATAATTTAAATTTAATTTAAGCGGACAAGTTATTTTTTATAATATTTTATTATTTTTATAAAAGACACGTGTCAACTTTAAGATGAGCACGGAAGGAGTTACACATCTTTCCCCTGGTAGGTTGTAGAATGCACCTCTTTAATGCAACAAGGTTTCTTCTTAGCTTATTCTGCTTGATTTACTAGATGGCTAGTGTGACATGTTTACATCATGCATATAGGTATAAAAGTAGGAACCACACACCAAGTACAAATTACATGCACACAAGTACAAATTACATGCATACATCATGTAATTATAAAGGCATACACTAAACTAATTTTCAGTTAAACTAAGTTCAAGGTCCTTTTCTACGAATGAACAATCCCTTAGTGAATTGAGCAAATTTTAAAAGAGTCCAAATAAGGCCTCAAACATTGTGATTTGGTTGAACATAGTTTTTACCCAAAAAAACTTAGGATATAAATTTTGGTAAATGTGAAGGATTAATAGATAATCAATTTCTACAATCCATCTTGTTATGTAGGGACTAATAATGAACAATAATTCCATGATGAACAATGATTTAATAATGAACAATAATCCTAGGAAAAAAAGAATATAAGGAGTTTATGAATTATGTAGAGCATAATAAAATGTACATATTTATGAATATAAATATAAATGTATAAATTAAAAAGAAATAAATATAATTATAAATGTATAATTAATATGTGTGTGGAGATTGAATGCACATGTATTGTTGGCACAAAATGGAGACCATGGTTCTTGCGCATGGGCTAGTAAAAGGGCACTAGTGTAGTCCAGTGTGTTATCATTTTCAATACCCTTAAAGGGGAAGGTCTCACCCGAAGCATAGCTAAGACTGATGTAAAATGGGATGGGTTAACTGTATGGTTATGATCAAGGGATAATAGTAGAAAACATCATAATTTTATCTAGTGAAATACATCGCAACAACACTTAACAACATTCATCATCCATTCATTTAACTCACAATAGAAACCAAGATCGGGCAAAAACATGCATAACACAAAAAATTGAAGGGGTTGAACAATATTCTCATTGTATTAATAGATTTTCATTGCAACAATTTACATCATAGTTTTAAGCTTTGCATTCAGAATTACCCATCGTAGGATGAAAGCATTTACTATACATAACACAAAACCCCAATTACATACGCCCCACTATATATCTATTTTCCTCTATCTTTGTCTCTCTGAACCAATGCTCAAATGTTCTTATACTCTCCTTGTGCACTTATTCTCTTCTCTCTCCCCCTTCTTCTCTCCATCTTCTGATTCCTTTTATACTTACGCATTAGGACCAAAACTTGTTCAAAAAAATTAGGTTGTTACCTTTCTTCCACAACTTCTGGTAATTTACACTGCATGTAGTACTCTATCCCAACTTCCTTCCATTCAGCAACTATCTTCCTTTGACTTCTCTTCTTCTACTTCCTTCTTGGTCCACCTCAAAATGAAGGAGACAACAGGACCTAACCACAAAGGTTGACTCACCCTTGATTCAGCTCTATTGTATCATTGATCCTTGAACATCTTCGATTGTTGGCCCTTCAAATGAAAAAATCCAACTCTGGTACTAAATAGCATTAGATTATCACTTTTGGTACTAAACAACATTGGTATTTATCCTTTGCTTCAGTTGTGTGATGTCCCCGGCTTTGAATCCAAGGCCAAGGACACTTAAAAACCAAAGGGGAAGGACGATTCAAGGTAATTCATAGTTGAATAAGGGTAACTAAGGCTAGTCTAGCATGCCAACAAGCCAATAAAATGAAACAATTATCCCTTATTTCTAAAAAAAATGCAAACTTCTGATGCATATTATTTTCCGAATGCACATGCAATGCAAGGTAAATGCAAGCATGAATGTAACCAAATCTGAGAAATCCATTAACATGATTTCAAACATGAAATATCATATCTATTACAACAATTTAAACTTTAATATAATCAGATATGAAAACCACCATAACAATGTAAATAAAAATATCTAAAAGCTACCGCAATCAAACATATTAATAGTGTTAAAAATTAGATCCACTGATTTCCACCAACAACCATGTTAACATAAACAAAACTAGATATGAAGGATTCCATTTACATGCATATAAACGGTAAATAGATCTGATCTTATGGATTGGCACCTATAACCATGTAAATGACAACAAAATCATATCCATGAGCACATATATATCAGAAATTGCAGTAAATAAACATATAACAAAATACTCATCTTAATGAAAAAAATAGCTTCAATAGGAAAAATTTCAACCTTTCCATAGACATTCTATTCTCATGCATATTTTAACTTGCCATTCACCCATGAGCTGAGGCCATAGATCCACAGGAGAGGTGCTCTCAAATAAAAAGGTGTGGTGCCTTGTTGTTGGCACAACAGATTCCATTTCATTTGATGAAATGGGAAACCCATTCATCATTATTAAGGTAATATTTTGTTGTTATCAGTATATTATGGGGTATTATTCCTTTGTTCTTTCATCCTTTTATCATGTTTGAACTTAATAAAATTATAATTCGAAGCCTTGTTTTTTTGGTTTGTGAATTGCAGAAAATCCTCTATTTTCTTTCAAATTTATGTTTTTGCAATCTGTTGGAAAGAGGGTTTGGATATATTAGTTGCGCAAGCTCAAAGACACCACGCAAGTGGAAGATGGAACACATGGCAGAGAATAGAATATTTTATATATATTGTGTCACCTTTTGTAGTTTTAGACCATATTTTGTGGATATTGGTCATTATTTTGTAGAATCAGTTAAGAATTACTTAGGAACTTGTCTAAGTGGACCTTGAATGTAAAGGCGCAAACCTATAAGTAGATGAAGAATTGTAAGTGTGAAGGATCGGATCGGATCTTTGTGGAGAATATCTTGAAGCATATAAATTGAGATCTATTGATCTGTGAACTATTTTGGAGAATCTGTGGTTTTTTCCCAGAAGTAATATGACAAGACAGAAATTGACCTAAATCATTGTGTTAGTTTTTACTTTTCTGTTTTACTGCCTTTTGCAATGAAAATATGAATACAATGTGTATCTGAGACATGGATCTGTAGATGATGAGATGTTTTCTTGTTTTAAATGATGTTATTCTGTTGGATCTGTTTGTACATCAAAATGTTTACTACAGTTATGATTGAATAATGTGATCTGTTGAGGAATGAGAATGAATGGTTACTTGAATGCATAAGTTAAATGATCAGTTAATATTGTGCTAAGCTAAGAATTTGATGCACATTGTCCTCCCATATTCTACAGAAACTTGGTTCCGTCAACCATCCCTCGAATATCTTGGGTGAGGCTTCATCCACGCTATGGGTGCTGTCGAGTGGGATAAAACCTAACTGGGCCAGTGCTCAGGGAGATCGCAGTGGTTTGGCTATCGACAGAGTGGGAACCCTTTTCTACTGGTTTTGTTGGTTGGGTTTGTGTCAACACAATCCGCATTCCACAATATGCAAAAGCGAATAGCGGAAGTCCTTTTTTTTAAGGTTTTGAAATTTGTTTTCCTGCAACCTGCAATGCGAATTGCGGATGTCGGAAAACCTTTTTCGAAAAAAAATTCAATTTTTCAGTTCCACAATTCTACAACCTGCAATGCAAATTGCGGAAATCAGAAACTCAAAACACAATAAAATCGCAAAATCGCACTTCCGCTATCCCGCAACCCGCAATGCGAATTGCGGAAATCAAAAAAATTTAAAAAAATTATCAAAAGTTCATCTCTACAATTCTTTTTCCCGCCTCAATCTTAACCATTGATCTGTTTGAAATCTACTGTTTAAATTCATTTCCCTGTTGGGTTTGATAGTTTAAATATTTCAATTTTTCACTATTTTTTCATCATTTTTTTAACTTACAAATTTTACCTGCACGAAAGAATTTGCTATGAATTTTCATTAGGCTCACAAATTTCCTTTCTCTTAAGCGATTTACTGGTAAGTATTTCAAATCTCTTCTTTCCATTGGTTTAATTGCAGTAATTTTTATTTTTGGTAAAAATTAATGGTTTCCTGGAATTTTTATCATAATTTACCTCATACCCTACAACCATGTCGAGGAACACAAGGTACAAAACCGATCTCAACGAGAAGAAAAAAAAGACCCCAATTCTAGAATCTTCTCAGACACCAGTGGACACGTATCCGAAACTTATCATCTAGACCGGTTTAGGATTTATGCCTATTTCGACAATGATGACTTCTCCGGCATCCAGCATGACCAGTTGGCTTTCCTGAACATAAGCAAGTCACAACTCCGTGCTATAGAGTTCAATCCTGCCTTTATGCCCTATAAAGACCCTATCAAGTGGATAGTCAACCACGCAAACCCCCAAGACCACTCTTTTAATGACCAGTTTCACACCAAGTTGGCCTCCTTTCGTCCATATGTATTTACCAGAGCCTACGCCCTTAACCCACCTCAACAATTTCTTAATAAGAGATTCCTTGAAGCCTCTGCTACACAATATAATTTTGAGGAAATGATAAAATCATGGATGGATAACCCTACAGAATTCCTTCCTAAGCAGATAAATTATACCATGTCTCGTGTTTTAGGGAACCTTTTTCCCTCTTGGAGGCCATGTTATGCAGACTGTACGAGTTACCAAACTGCACAATGAATGGGTGCCCCTCTCCCATAATATTCTTACCACAGGGGAGTCCTTCAACTAGGCTCAAATTCTATTAGTTGTTTTGAAGGAATCCATCAAGAAGTAGCAGAAAACTCTGGCATCTAGGAAGCCCACCTTCTATCTATCAGCTTATGTAATTGTCACATACCCCAATTTTGTAAAATAATGTTAATTGTTTTTATTATATTCCTGAGACATTATGTTAAATTAATGCTAAGTAGGAACTGATGACTCAGCAGAGTCAACAGAAGTGGAATGTATTTCAGAATATTTTATTATTAATAAATAAATTGTGGAGACAACAGCATGGGAGAGCTGTTAAAAAGAGGTTACTGGTCAAACTGGTGGATGGAACTAGGTGGAGGGAAAAAGACAAGTGGCAGCATCCTCAAACACTTCCTAAGTTGTAGGTGGCAACTTCCCTATATTTGGGGTCATGATCCCCCAAGAAAGTGGGATCAGAGCAGGTGGCTCATTAAATGACAACTAACCCAAAAAATACCTAGGCAATCTTTTAAAAGTACTCAATGAAGAGAGCTGAGGCTACTCAGATATTTTCCAGAGAGAATTCATTCAGGTGAATGATATTCAGGAAATTCATTGAGGAAAGAGGGATAAACAGTAAGGAAGTTGTTCTGAGAGGAATGCTGCAGTAACTTGTTTATTATAGCTTGTTAGCTGGATGAACTTACTGATAAGTTCTGGATTATTACTGATTTTGAGAACTGGTAACTAACGATTGCTGCACCTAGTTCCAGCCAGGGAGACCAGAGCAAGCTCGGGGGTCCTGAGGAGTCACTGTTTGAGTGCTCTCTAGGAATTGGTAGGGAGGAACGGCCTCCCATTGTTGTTGTTGTCCAAAACTTAAGAAAGTTCTATCACCTAACTGTCTTTGTTTTTAGTAACTATGAATGGTTGGATGATATGTTAGTAGTTACTAAATGGTTTATTTATGAGAGTGCTTTAGCTTATCAGTAATAGAATCGGTTGATGAAAACTAAAGACCACTATGTTTTTCCACATCTGGGTTTTACCAAACCGTACTCCAGCACAGGGGTAAAAATTATAAACAGATAGTATGATGAGATGGTAGAATAGTAGATTGTTTCTTTACTTAACTTCGAAAGACATTATTTTCTTTACTGACAACTGTTTATGCACATAGATAAAAATTATTTCCTCGAACAGTATATCATTCTCAGTAATCCTATTATTTTAGATGAATGTAATAGTTGTGCTAAGCAAAAGATAGACTAAGTGTATCTGCTGTTTAAACTTTATAATTGTTTTTCTTCCACTTTGAAAGAATCTAACTTTTTTATGCTGAAAAGACAATATTGATAGTAGAAGTAATTGAATATTGTTTAGATTCTTCAGTTAAAACCTAGTTGTGGTAGTCTGTATTTATGGTTAAGGATGTAGTTATTAATTACTAAATTTTCTTTTATATCGACTGAGCTCAAATAGATTACAGAACTGTTACCTTATTTCATAGATGGTAAATAAATGTTATTATATACACAGGCATCATAACTAAACAGATAAACTAATTAAATAACAGAATGTTATAAATTAAATTAAATAGTAATCATGGAAACATTGGTACTCATAAAAGAGATAATATCTTTATTGTATTAATAACAATAAAATCATATTACATACAATATAGGAGTATTACTATTGTAACACTTAAGGTAATATTTTTATTATTATAATTGCAAACTTAAACTATTTATACTCTATGTATAAATAAATAAGGACTATGTATAAATAAACTATTTATACTCTATTTATACTCTGTGTATTATAAAGTAAATAAATAATACTTGAGGACATTATTAAAATATAATGAGAGTATAAAGACTTTACTTAAATTTTAAAGGTATACATTATGCATTAAAAATTACAGTAATATCTTATCTCTTCTCATTAGCAGGAATTCCAGTATAAAAACCTATAAGCTTGGTGATACAGTCAATGACTTTTAAATGTCATTTAGAACCTCAAGATTATTTAGTTAGTCAAGTATAACTCTTATAACATTTTATAAAATAATTAACCCTATATATTATTAAGATGCAGTAAAAACCTACCAGCAAGTACCACGAATAAATAACTTAAAATATACCAAGTATTTTATCAAATTCACAGGAACCCAATGTAACGAAGACAGATAAGCTTATTAAGCCAAAATTTAAACAGTAATGGATTTAAAATTGTACAGTAACATAATATTTATTTAAGAAAAGTAGCATGGACAGCACATAGCTGCAAGCTCAGGATATACCCTCACAAAAATTAAAAAATATGTACTGAGGTTGGAGTTTATCTCCTTGGCACCTCACGGCTGCCAGTATCATTTACATTAAAGTAAAACTTATAGCATATACAAACAGTAATACATCTTTTTGCATGGTTTACACAGTTTTCAAACAAGACCCAAAACCCGCAGTCTCGACTTCAGCCAAGATTCCATAATAAAAGAAGAGCCGAACTCTTTTAACAGTGCTAGGGTTCACCAAATGAACCAAAGTAACAGCAAGAGATATACTTCATGAAACCAAACCCTTAACTTCCCTAAGAACCAGCAAGGAGGGAACGCCATGGATAAAACCAGGCTTACTGGGGAAAGCCAACTGTCGAAGTCTTGCGCCATCCACGCCATGAGGAGGAGTCTAACCCTGCAGCGAAGGAGCAGTTTAATATTAAAACCTTATAAAAATGTGAATGTTAAGCTATTATTTTAAATAGAAAGCCAAACAAAACTCTGTACATACCTTAGAGTTTGATAGAAATGCGGCCACCGAAGAACAACAAAACAACCACTAGCAGGAAGATAGGTAAACCCCTCATTACTACAGAGAAGAAGGAGCTCGTTGGAGAGGAAGGTAACCTATCACAATGGAGGAGGATGCGCAGCACTAAGCTAAGGCGACAACTTACACAGTAAGGAGTTTGGGCAATAGATGCCAAGGGAGAAACCCTAAATAAAACAAACACCATTCAACACTGATAGTAAGCTTCTCGACATAGTAATCTTCCTCTCAGCGCAATGGTAAGTCCACGAGGAAATGAACCAGCATAGGAAATGCTATCAGGCAGTGCAAGCAGTGGAACGGACCAAAAGGTTCTGCAGAGCGGCCGGAGGCCCTAAGGCAGCGGAGAAATGATGTTTAGGGTTAAGTCAAACTCTTTTATAACGCCAGTGCATGGTGGAGACGAGCCCAGGTAACCCCTTAAATTATTTGCATGCAGTGGGTGGGAACTCTATAGTTCCACAACAGGATTTCCCAATGATTTCAAACCAAATCATAACGCAGGGATTCCATAGGGTTCGATACTCTATAGTCAATTCACTTGCATTACGAAATCAAGCATATAAGCATTGGTTTATTGTTTATCAAACTTAAAGAATTGGATTATCGTTAGTCTCATATAAGTACGTATGGATAGTTAGAATAATGTTTATAAAACATTGCTTTATAGATTTTGTTTATCGTTGGTCTCGTACACTTAGGTTTGGAGAGTTGTTTTGGTTGTAATGATGTATAAAGCAAAGGAGTAAGGTTAACTACCATGGCATAATTTGTTTATGAATCTACTTCATATTACAAATTGCCCTAGTTTACAACTGAAGATAAAAGGCATAACAATTATAAAATTATAAAAGTCTATAATAGTATAGTAAACAAACTATGGGATTTTCGATTATGGTTTACTCTTGAACACTTGCTAGTAGAATGATATCCTATTAGTAGTCTTAGAACCATTTTCATGGTGACAAATAGACTTTTATCAAATTCAATCCCAAGGGTTCTAGAAGATATTATAAGTCAATATCTGATTGATAGCTTGAAAAAAAAACTCAACATTCTTGGCTTGATAGTATGGACAAGAACATCGTAATTGGCATTTGAGTATAATAAGTATGAAAATGTTTTGTAATCTTACTGACAAACCTTTGACTTTAGAATAGAAACAATATTCTAATCATGAGTATAATAAGCCTAGGAATGATTTTAGAAGGTTTTATTTCCATACAAACTTCGATCATGACAATAGAATTAGTATTCCAAAACAATGCAGATCCTCAAAGTATTAAAGGAAGACTTGTATCATGCAATAAAATTGGTAAATGCTTGAAGTAAGAAAAGTATATGTTGATACTTAAACTACCATATTCTTTACAATTGCAGTTGCAAATCTAAACATATTCCGAATCTAAACTTGGCATGTTGCAGTAACTATGGATAAGTAGAATTAGATCTTGATGTGGTAACGCAGTTATACTTACTGTGCTAGATAAGAAACATTTATTTACTTGTATACTTGCATTTCAGTAGACACATCAAATGGTTCAGTACTCCATAGGGATACTTAATCCTGCTATCATGAAGGAAAATAGTTATCATCCTTACTAGTAGAATTCAACTCTCTATCAGTAAGATCTTAAAAGAGACTACAGTTAAAGCTTTACCTTAGAAGCCTGGTAAATCTGTCTAGCATGTATATACTTTTACTGAATGAAATTGTACAGCAAATCGTTATTTTGAATTCTTTAGATATTTGTTAGCAGCGACTCGAACATATTACCTGTATATCTGTAAGAGAAGAAAACTGTTGCATTAGCTTGAAAGCTAAGTAAGCCCAGTCTGACGTAACAATCCCCCTTGTAGTCGCAAACAGAAAACAAATCAGTAACTGAAAGAAAACTATTCTTTAAGGATAAGTATAATCAAAAGATCATTCAGTTATAATTCTAGTAACATAAAACTAATCAATTCAGTTAATGACTACATTTAATAAGAATATATGCTATTTTAAAAAATTTAAATTTTTCGAAAAATTGGGGTTATGACATGTGGTATCAGGGCATGGTTCAAATACTAGGCCTCAATGCAGCCCAACTAGTTTTCGTAGAACAGTAAAAATAATATACTAATCTGTATTTTGTTTTATGTGAAAAGCAAAAAATTTATTTTTCTGAATCTAATAGACATGTATGGAGAACCTAGGAGAATATGCTCAGGAGGAGTCTCCAAACACTGAGACAAGACAAATGTCCAAAGAACCTGTGTTAGAAGAGGTAACTGCTCACTCTTCAGAGCTGATAAAGACTATAAAGGATTTAAAGACTAAAATGGAATCAGTCAAGAATGATAACGAGAGGATATTAAAGACTCAGGAGGAGTTAAACCAAATTTTGATAGAAAAATTCCAGATAGAAGGGAGGAGCAAAAGATCCGAATCTGAGGAAGCTAGCCATCAGAAAGGATCTAAAAAGATGAAACTGGCTAAAGCTGAATGCAGTTCATCATCTGAAGGATGCAGGGAACAACAAATATATTACACTACTAGTGACAGTAGTGAGGCTGAGTTGTATAATAGAAAGAAGAAGTACAGGCCATATGAAGAGATTTTCAGGGAGTTCAAAAAAATAAAGCCCCCAACTTTCAATGGAGAGACTGAAAAAGGGGAAGAGGCAGATTCCTGGTTATCCGGGATGAGGAAATATTTTCAGATATACAACTATTCAAATCAGTTGAAAGCAAGAATGGCAATCTATAATCTCTCTGGAAAAGCAGACATATGGTGGCAAGATCTGAAGAGAGTTAAGGGTATCAAGGAAAAAGAGGTTAATTGGAGTACCTTTAAAAGGTACTTCAAGAAGAAATTTCTGTCCGAACAATACCATGAAGAGAGAGCTAAAGAATTTTACAAGTTAAAGTTAGGATCCATGACTATGAAGGACTTAAACAGTAAATTCTTAAGCTTGTTGAGGTATGTACCTTATTTGGTTGATGAGAAACCTAAAGTGCAGCATTTCCTCAGCTGTCTTCCATATCACATCAAGGATAGAATCGAGTATGATAACCCTAAGACTCTGGAAGAAGCCATGCGGAAGGCTAATTTCTGTTTTGAGCAGAACAAGAAGAAAGAAGGTATAGTCAACTGGAAGGCTAAAAAGAACAGTAATCAGTTTGAGTTTAAAAAGAAAGAATTTGTACCCCAGAAGAATTTTAAGAATAATAAGAACAGAAATTATTCCAACAACAAGAATTTCCAAGGGAATAAAAATGGTGTTTCCCATAATTCCAATAATTCCAATAACTTCAAGGGCAAGGAAGTTCCAAACAATCATGGGAATTTCACTAAGAATTTTGAAAGAAAAGAGCCTGTTAAGTGCTGGGAATGCAATGGCCCGCACTATGCTTCGGTTTTCCCAAATCAAAAAAAGTCAAACAACAATATTCACACTGTGCAAGATGAAATGACCATTGGAGAATTTGCGAGGACTATGCCCAGAATAAATGCAGCTTTGGAGAACCGCCAAACTGACTATCATACTTCCATGGTGGAAGTGGAAGGTATGGTTAATCAAATCCCTGTAACTATTTTAATAGATCCAGGAGCTAGTCTTAGTTACATTTCACCTCAAATAGTAGAAAAGTGTAAATTGACTGTTGAAAAGTTTGATAGCTCCTGGTTAGTTCAATTAGCCACTGGGGAAAAAAGGAATGTAACATGTTATGTGAAAGAATGCGCTTTGCTTATGAATGATTTTGAAACTACAATTAAGCTTAATGTTCTGCCACTTGGCTCGTATGATTTATTAATTGGTATGGATTGGTTAGAGCAGCACAAGGTAGTTTTAAACTATTTTGATAAAACCTTTACATGCGTAAATAATAATGAACAATCAGTAACAGTTAGGGGTATTCCTAGGAAAACTGTAATTAGGCATATTTCTGCCTTACAACTTAAAAGAGCAGTTAGAAAAGGATGCAAGGCCTATGCTGTAACTATTACCGATGAGGCAAATAAATCTGAAAAGGATAAGTTAAAAATAGAGGATATTCTTGTTTTAAACGATTTTACCGATTAAACAAACCTTTGACTTTAGAATATAAACAATATTCTAATCATGAGTATAATAAACCTAGGAATGATTTTAGAAGGTTTTATTTCCATACAAACTTCGATCATGACAATAGAAGTAGTATTCCAAAACAATGCAGATCCTCAAAGTATTAAAGGAAGATTTGTATCATGCAATAAACTTGGTAAATGCTTGAAGTAAGAAAAGTATATGTTGATACTTAAACTACCATATTCTTTACAATTGCAGTTGCAAATCTAAACATATTCTGAATCTAAACTTGGCATGTTGCAGTAACTATGGATAAGTAGAATTAGATCTTGATGTGGTAACCCAGTTATACTTACTATGCTAGATAAGAAACATTTATTTACGTTTATACTTACATTTCAGTAGACACATCAAATGGTTCAGTACTCCATAGGGATACTTAATCCTACTATCATGAAGGAAAATAGTTATCATCCTTACTAGTAGAATTCAACTCTCTATCAGTAAGATCTTAAAAGAGATTATAGTTAAAGCTTTACCTTAGAAGCTTGGTAAATCTGTCTAGCATGTATATACTTTTACTGAATGAAATTGTACAGCAAATCGTTATTTTGAATACTTTATAGATTTGTTAGCAGCGACCCGAACATATTACCTGTATATCTGTAAGAGAAGAAAACTATTGCATTAGCTCGAAAGCTAAGTAAGCCCAGTCTGACATGACAATCCCCCTTGTAGTCACAAACAGAAAACAAATCAGTAACTGAAGGAAACTATTCTTTAAGGATAAGTATAATCAAAAGATCATTCAGTTATAATTCTAGTAACATAAAACTAATCAATTCAGTTAATGACTGCATTTAATAAGAATATATGCTATTTTAAAAATTGTAAATTTTTCGGAAAATTGGGGTTATGACAGTAATGGACATGTTTTGTGCGACATTTCCTCTCCTAACCATGGGATGGAATTGGACGAGGGTTGGACCCCATTTCCATATTTACTATTTAGCATTGTGGGAGGACAACTTTGTCCCACTCATATATGATATATGTGACCACTTCATAAGTTCAATTTATCAGAAGATATTCAAAGACGATGCTCCTACATTTTTAGATAGGGCCAAAGCACTTATCTCCACCATGGGAGATTGCTATGTCGGTAATTATTTTGCAAACAACAAGATCTGGGGTAGAAAAATTGCCCATATGCTCCCTAGGATAGTTCCAAATAGAATGGTTCTATAGGATATTCTTTTCAGACTGTGATTGATGGATTTTGTCCCAATTTTACTGCAGCTAAGAGGAAAGGGTGGCCAAATTTCCCCCTCCACCTTGGACCATTGGTGATCCAAAATTCTACCCATGCAGGAACTCTAGGTAAGAAAATTGTTACTATAAAACTTGGGGAATCCCTCAAGAAAATGCATGACCTAAAGTCCTTCATGGCTAGCCATTTTACCCAAGATCATATGAAAACTAGTTACTGACATCAGAAGGATCCTTATGATTCCATATATCAAGGGGTTAAATATTTTTCAAAAGTTGTAACCAGGGTCACCACACCTGATGAAAAGAGTTTTATTATTCAATACCACCAAGAAGTGAATATAAAGGTGCTCCACTACAGAAAACTTGATTTATCAGTAGAGGATAAGACACAAAAACAGTTGGTTGAGAAAGAAGCATAGAATTTACAGGTTGGCTCTTCTTCAGTAGAAAGTGGGCAGACTAATGACCATGGAAAGGTTGTCATTAAATACGCTCAACATCCAGAAACCTCGTCCACTTTTGAGGCTTTAATAATATTTACATATATGAATAAGAATTTGGAGTAGATGAGTTCAGTGGTTGATGCACAGGAAACAGTTTGTGTACCTCAACCAAAGAGGAAAAGCACTGAGGAGCCACCTCCACAAGTAAATCCACTACCACAAGATGATCCACCAGCAGCAAGGATTGATGTGCATGAGATTGAAAGTGATATTAAGGAAGAAACCATTCCCTCCAGTTATTCATTCCCAATCATAGTTCTCACTATTTTTCCATCTATTGTTTTAGCAACCCAGGAAGTTGGGGATCCTTTTGAAGGTTTGAATCATGACCATTCTTTTTCTGAGATTCATATTTCCCAAATTCTTACTTCTAGTAATGGTACATCTTTCGGATCCTTACCTATCCCTATTTCTATTCCTTTTTCAACATTACTGATTTTTTCAGCAGCATTTGAACTACCTTTTGTTTCCACCCAAATCATATCTTCACAATCCCTTTCATCATCTTCACAACCTAGTAGCTCTTCTATTCCTACCCCCTATTTTGAACCCATTACTTATGTTCCCATTTCCACTCCTTCACCCTCCACTTCTCATGCCTCCACACCTTCCATTACCATTCTACAAATCAGTATGCCAATCCCTACCCTTGACATTTACCAACCTACCCCTTTAGTCACAATCTTTGAAGGAGCCATTTCCATAGTTGCGGAAGCGGCAGATTTTGGTGAGGATGAAATGGTGTCCCTTTGATAACATTTTTGGAATAGGTCAAAAAGGATGTAGTCAACAATATCCTCAAGCAACATCTTGAAGAATCACAAGGGATCAATGTTAAACATGGTGAGAAAATTGTAGTCCTTGAACAACAATTGAAGGACTTTCAATTTATATCTATTACTTCCTCCTTTTCCAAGTTTACAAAGGAAGAATTCAAAGAATTGGCTTATAGGATCTAGAATTATCTTCACCAGATGATGGTTTGTTTGTTGGAAGGACTGAATGAGTTGCGGGAAACTTATAATGCCTTTGAATGCCAATCTCACCTCCTTTATGATCATAATCAAAGGAGGAAGGAAGCAACAAAATCCTATGACAATATGGTGTACTGGAAGAGATACATCAAAGACAGACCTAAAGATGTGCCTGTCCTTGACAAAATCAAACTTATAAGGATTAAAATATCTTTAGATTCATGGAAAAATGCTTGTCAATTGGTAGAGTCCACCATTCAAGATGAACAGGTAGCGTGCAAGAAGAGGTGGTTCACTACAGAAAATTTACTACGTTTTATGGACTTACCACTGATGGATCCGATCAAAGATACCATGCCTCTGAAGCTCAAGCTGGAATAGATTGAAAGGGATCTTTTAGAAGATAAGGAGTATATTCAGCAAATTGATCACCTTCACCTAGTTGAGATCAAGGATTGGATTGAGTCACCTTTGACTTTACAGACGAGGATTAACCTCTTTCTCTAAGAATGGGAAAATGTTAAGAAAAGGGAAATAGATTCATTGATCCGCAATGCTAAACTACAATTGGAAAATGCTCAATATCAAGATGTTGTGGATCTATTAGATTCCTTTTCCAAGTGGCAATCTTCCCTTGGAAAACCTTAAAACTAATAATATGTAATCCCCATACCTTTGGAGGAATTTCTTTCTTTGTGGAATTTTGTAATGATTATTTAAAGAGATGGGATATATCATTGTGGTAAGAGGAGAGAGCTCACAGTATTGAACCTAGAGTACCATAGGAGAAAGAACCACAAAGGACATACTAGAGACACTGTACAATTTCAGTACAGGATTGTAATATCTTACATTTTCAATAAAATTCACATAGTTTATTTTGTCATCTTTTGGGTATTCATTGAATTTCATCAGTGAATTTTGGTTATTCTTTTATTTCTATGATATCTTGATTATATGTTGCTTTATTATCAAACACACTAATTATTGTATTGATTTCTCATCACAAAGCTATTTTGTTGTTTATGCATTAAGTAAATTTCTTTATTTAATCCACATACTATCAATTACAACTAATGAATAGTCACCCCTGCAAATGCTAATTTTTCAATTATTATTACTCTCCTAGAACAATTATGTACTTAATGTCTTTGGATAAAACATCTCTATTTTAATTGTTTCGATTTTATTCAAAGTTGGAAAGAAATAAATCTGATTTATATTTCTATACATTGCATTAATTTTTGTCATGAATTAAAGATCTAATTGTTCTACTACAAATCATCCACAAATATTTTTTTAGTTTACTTAAACAATTCACAATTCATTGTAGCCTCAAAAATTTCCACATCTTCCACAGAGGAAGAACAGATCCACTAGTTTCAACCACCTTGTACAAACGGAGGCCTCATATCCATTGGAGTTAGCTACATCAAACAGTTCAGGGATAGGAAAATTCTTGCATAGGATTGTTTGACTCCTTCTGACTGGGCTTTCCCCCTTGTTGATTGTCTTGTAGTTTTCTAGAAACTACAATCTCGGGCCATCAACAAATGATGCTATAAGGAAGGCCATATTTAATCATGCCTAAACAAAGTACTAGTAAACCTCCTCCACCCAGATCACCGGTTTTTATAAGAAGCCAGGCATAACCGTCCACATCCACTGTACAACCAATAGAGAACCAAACCATAGAACCTACCACCCCTTTCCTAGAGAAAGTAAACAAAAGACCTAAGATCATTTTTTTCTCCCCTTCTAGAGGGCCTTTGACTATTGAACAAAGCTAAAAAAAATTACTCATGAAAACACTACTACGATAAAACTAAGGGCTGAGGAAGATCAAAACCTCGGAAATGACTTATCTCAACCCCTTTCCAATGAGAATTCACCTCTTAGTATCTCAAATAACCAAAATAGACCTGAACATGAATAACTTCCTGAATTCCAATATAACCCATTATTTGAAGGGACGAATCATCTCCCAAATAGTCCCCACCCCAATGTACAATCTAGTGGACCACCACCTACACCACTTGTCTCATCTTCATCGCCGAGTCTGAAGAGCCCTCATATAGTAAGACATCCTCAAACCCTTCTTCGTCTGAATAAACACCAATGGATGAACAACTTAATAGACCCTGGTTGGATCAGGATGCAGTTTTTGTCCCTGGACAACAACATAAGCTGCCTAAAAATCCTGCGAAGTGGATCCCTAAGTGTAATCCCGACGAAATATCTCCCATTGAGGATCATATTAAGACTTTTATGCAAGCCATTAGATTGAAGAATATACTAAATGAAGACATAGTGTGTAGGTTGTTCCCCTATTCCTTTGAAGGATAGGATTCCATGTGGTACTTTTCCCTAGATTCTGGATCCATCAACTCTTGGGATGAATTTAAAAAGTTGTTTCTCCAAAAGTTTTGAGATGACAACACTCTTGAAGGTCTGGTTATGGATCTATCCTCTTTGATGATAAAAGGGAAAGAAAGGGTTAAGGAGTCACATCAGAGGTTCTCTTTCCTAAAGAACATAATCCCTTCCAATGTCCTTCCTGCTGAAGAATTATTGATTGCTTATTACATTAAGGTTCTGTGTACTCCCACTGCTATGTGGGTGAAAATAGCACACAAGACTACTCTCTAGGATCTTTTGCAAAAGCCATCCTGGTGGAAAAAGATATGTTATATTTAAAAGATAAACCAAATGCTCCATCAAATCAACCTTCTACATCTCGAAGGAGGTAGGAAAACTACCCTAAAACCACACCACAAATGAAATACCCTTTCTAGATGGACAACATGAAAAATTCACTACAAAAAAATTATAATCACATGGTGAACCTCAAAAGAACCAACACTGAAAATCAAGCAAATAACAAAGGTTTGGCAAGGCCACCTTTTAGGATACCTTATCAACCTCCCCCAAACCGTGAAGAAACATCGAATTCTAAGGATATTTACTCTATTTTCAATTCCCTAACTACTGGATCCCAAAATGTTCATGATGACATTAGGGACAGTTCTGAAGAAGCTAAAGATTCCCTACAACCTTATGAAGAACAATATCAACACCTTAACACCATCATTTTTTTTTCCAGAATTACCAATGGCAGAAGAAGAAGATGAATCTAAATCTATCTACAATGTTCAACATTCTTATAACACCAGGAGTAAAGGCCACACTTCACAGGACATTCCACCGTCAACATATACTTCCAATACATGTAAGGAAGCTACTCCAAAAGAAAAGGTAATTCCTGAGATTAAATACAATTTGATTGATGATTTGAAAACGGATAAAGCTAACATTTCTTTGTTTGAACTTTTAAAGATGCCTTCTATGAGGGAAAATCTTCCCAAGAGCATGATTTTGAATAAATATAGGGAAGTTAAAAACAATCATTTGGAAACTTATGCAAATCCTGATAGTCAGAAGAATAGTATGAAAATGAACCCTCCTTTCTTACTTACTTTTGAAATATTCAACAGAAATGTCCATAATTTTATGATAGACTCAGGGGCTTCATCTAATTTCAGGCCATTATCCGTCTATAAGAAATTGAATGAAACTTGGGAACCTTGTCCAACCCAGATAGTCCAACAAGATAGATCAAAAGTTAGGGTGGTATGGGAATTAAAAAATGTTATTTTGACATTATCTGTTAACCCGAGGATTCATCAAACTATTGACATTGTCATTGCTAACATTCCTGAGGCCTATGGTAAGTGGTTGAGCAGAGACTGGTCAGAAAATCTCAAAGGATATTTTGCCACTAACTAGTCCTATTTATGGATACCTTACAATGGAAGACCCAACCAGATTAAGATTTTAAGAGAACCTTATATGAAATCGACAGTCACTGACCTAAATGATCCCAATGAACCTACTTTCTTCTTTAGCTCGGGCATAGAACATTACACATTTGATTATTTATTTGGGAATTTGTCTATTGATTCCTCTCCTATTGAGGATGTCGATAGTATGTCTAAAATCAATAATTCCAATGTTGTTCCATTTACTGGTTCTATTGTTCATAATGTATATAATGTGAATACCAACTTTAGAATAGATTTAAAATCCTGGACTTCATTTTTTGATGGATCTAAATAAAAGGATGGTGTTGGTGCAGGTTATTAATTTGTCACAGTGGTCTAGGAACTGAAAACACGGTCTCACAAAGAATACAAACTAATATGCATAAAATTGGCAAAATGGTGCTTCAATGGAAGTAGCATCTTTGTATAATCAATGAATAATGAATAACACAATACAATGAACATGTAATATGCATGAATGCCAAGACAATTCAAATTCCCATGGAGGTCATTCAAATTGAATGAATGGGTGTAGCTTGACTGATTGTAAGCCATAGTAAACACACTAGTTAACCAACTGATAAAGTGTCAATTGACTCAACTAAGTCCTAACTGAAGTCGGAGTGCAATAAATGACTGAGTCTAACTAAAGTAGCTCAGACACATGTCACTGCATTCCAACCAATAAGTGGCAGCGCATCAATAACTCCAATGAACCTCGATGAGGTTAACTGAAGTCAAACTGGCCATTAGAGGTGGTTGGAGGTGCCCCTGTTGACTCTAGTTCATTAAATATTAATTAAATAATCAATATAATGAATGGAGGTGCCTTCACCACTCATATTTAACTAATTGTAACCATCAGTTAACAATTAAGTGCATTTATGACACTCAGATCACCCCGAGAGTGCTCCAGTTAGCCTCCCTGAATGAAGGAGAAGGCTTAGTTGGCCTCCTTGACTGAAGGTAGGTGTGGGTGTGCTCATGCTGATGTCATACAGTGCTCCTTTGATTTCAATTAAGTCAATAAAACTTAGGATAGTGGTTTAACTAGGCCAAATTGACCAAATTAAGTGTGCATGGTGGGTAAATGTCTCCAACACCCCCCCTTAATCTATACTAAGAGGAGTAGAAACATAAAGTGCATAAAATGATAGGGCCCCAACAACTAAGGCCATAGGTCACCCTATACAATAAAGTAACTAAAAAAATGCTCAAGAATAAATCTAAGTGAGGAAAAGAGGGAAAACCCGGTGGGAAAAACCCCCCCTCAAGTTGAACACTAAAAGTAGTCTAATCACCCTAATGAACTCACCCCCAATAGTGAATGGAGGTAATTGAACTTCTTTTCTAAAAAATCGCTTGGTGAAGATGTCTGCAATCTGCTCATCAATCGGGCAGTATTGCAAAATGATGGTCATGTCATGCACTAATTCTCTGATGTAGTGCATGTGTATCTCTACATGCTTGGTCCTCTGCCTGGTAATAGGATCTGTGGATATCTTAATAGCACTTTGATTCTCACAAAAGAGGATAGTGGACAAATTACTACCAATATCAAACTCTGAAAGAATGCCTTGCAACCAAATAGCTTGGATGCAAGCATTCACCGCTCCTCGGTACTCGACCTCTGCTAAAGATAATGCTATGGCGGCCTACTTTTTGCTAGACCAAAAAATGGGGCCACCACCAAACATGAAGACATATCCAAAAGAATACTTTTGATCAATATAATCACCCACCCAATTGGAATCTATGTAACCAACCAGCGCTAGCTCGGAGTCTGCAGCATAGTGAATGTCGTAGGTCCCAGTTCCCTGAATATACTAGAGGATTCTCTTGGCTGCCTTCTAATTAATATCATGATTTTACTGCATGTATATTGACACAACATTCATGGTATAATAGATATCAGGCCTAGAATGAGTCAAGTAGAGCAAGCTACGTATCAGTTGTCGATAAATAGTGCAATCCATGGGAGGTGTTCTTTTTCCTTCTTCAAGGCTGATCCCTGAAAGGAAAGGGAATGGAGCAGCCTTACATTCAGTCATGTTAAACTTGACTAACAGGTCTGATATGTATTTGGACTGAGTGACCATTATCCCATCAAAATGTTTCTCAATTTCGAGCCCAAGAAATTGCTTTAAGAGCCCCAAATCGCTCATTTAAAATGCATTGTGGAGAGAAGTTTTGATGACTGAAATAGAAGTAACTGTGCTACCTGTAATCAGTAAGTCATCAACATATAAAATAATAATAATCAAATTACCATCAGACTATTGTATATACACATTTTTATCTGATTTACACCTTTGTAAGTTTTGCGAGAGAAGGCATCCATCTTGGAATACCACTCTCTTGGGGCCTATTTTAACCCATATAGTGACTTCCTTAGCTTGCAAACCAAATATGGATCAGAAATGTATCTCTCAGGATGCTTCATGTATATCTCGTCATGAATATCTCCATGTAGAAATGAATACTTGACATCCATATGATGCGCTTCCCAGTGCTTAGATGTTGAAATTGCCAAAACTAGGCAGATGGAGTCCATTTTTGCAACCAGTGCAAAAGTCTCATGGTAGTCCACACCTTGGACCTAGGAGAAACCTTTTGCTACCAAAATTGCCTTATATTTTTAGGTGCTTCCATCTGCAGCAACCTTATTCTGAAACACCCACTTGCATTGAACCAATTTCCTCCCTAGAGGAAGGGAAACTAGCTCCCAAGTAGTGTTTTTCTGAAGAGAATTCATCTCTTCGTCCATGGAAACTTGCCATCTCGGATCCTTCTGATCATGGTAGTAAGAATTAGGATCTAAAATTATCATCAAATAACAAGATTCAGATATAAAATAATTAGGACAAGAGAGTGCAATACCTGCTCTTTGGAAATCAGACTAGGTTCTCCTTGGATCATTTGGATTTCCAATGTTATCTTTTGCGGAGGAGAGTGTCTGTCGGGCCCAAGTTCAGAGATGATTTTGTACTTCAGGTTCTGATTCAGCATCTGATGTTTTCTGTATACTGATATCAAAAATCAGAGGATCCAAATTAGGGTCATCACCCCCAATTACATCATCCAAATATTCAGTAGAATAGGAAGGAAATTCAGCAGTTTTCTCCTTCACTAGTTCTACCTCTTGAAGAGGCTCATCTAACTTGACACTCCTTTGAATGATGATCTATTTTGTTTTGATATCCAGTAGCTTGAAACCTTTATATTCATTAGGATATCTGATAAACAGACATTCTATGCTTTGCGATTGTAAATCCCTCCTTTTATCAAGCGGAATTCAGGCCCATGCAGTGGACCCAAACACCCGCAGATTTGACACATACGGCTTATGTCCGAAGTATGATTCAAAAGTGGTATTCCCTTTCACATATGAGTGTGGAACTCTATTCTTAATATATTCTGTAGCATGCATGGCTTCGGCCCACAAATTTGTAGACAACTTCTTTGATTCCAACATACAGGTGGTCATCTCCTTGAGAGATCGATTCTTCCTCTCCGCTACACCGTTCTACTGGGGAGTGTAGGGAACTGAATGCTAGATCTGAATACCACTTTGGTAACATATATGCAGTAACTCATTACTTAAATACTCCCCATCATTATCACATCTCAAGAAATTGATCTTTTGGCGAGATGCATTCTCAATCAAGGCCTTCAATTCAGTGAATTTTTCCAAGACTTCCGACTTCTTTTTGATAAAAAAAGACCCATTTGTATCTGGAAAAGTCATCAATAAAATTCAGAATGTACCTTGATCCATTCATGGATTTTATAGGCATGGGACCGCTGATATCATAATGTATTATTCCTAAGATGCATGATGCTCAGCTTGCCTTCCCCCGACCGAACATATGCTTAGGGTGTTTTCCAACAACACAACCGTTGCAAATTCTAGTGGTAGCTTTGATGACCGAGAGGCCTTCAACCATAGAATTATTCTCTAATTTCTGCAAGTGTTTGAAGTTCAAATGGCCAAAACTCTCATGCCATAGTCTACTAACTTCATTTCCACGAGTCAGCAATGCGGTGGGCTTTGCATTCGCCACAAAATGGGAGAACTCGTAGGCTTTTCATGATGGTTTGCAAGGCATTTTGCTACAAGTTTTTCGGATGCAAGTTCTATGATCTCTACATCATCTGGGCTAAAGGAGACTCTCTTGGGCACTCCCGTATGTGTCATTTGATAAACACTTAGGAGTTTTGATGCAAGAGATGGTACATACAGAACATTGGAAAAATAACCATGCTCAAGATCTCCAGTACCTTGTCCTTCGGATATGATTGTGGAGTCATCTCCCACGTGGATGGGAATGGCTTTTTTGGTCTCCAAAGATGAGAAGGAGTCTCTTTTATCCATCATGTGGTTCGAAGCTCCAGAATCTATCAACAGTGCTTTGGACTTCGAAATGCTTTCCATGAGGGCATGACCTCTTTCCTACTATGGTTCTCGATCTTGTTGATATCTCCTCTGAAAGATTTCCAGAAGATTGATGTGATTTATCTCAAGGAGAGAAGTAGCTTCATCAAGTTTCTTTTTCATGCAGGCATGTTCAGGGTGGAAGCCCTTCCTGTAGTATGAACACTTTACTTTTCCCTTTCCATGATGCCCTTTTCCTTTGTTCTTCTTTGAGCCGAAAGGCTCTTCATGCTGCTCATTTTCAACTTTAGGCTTAGGAGCTTCAAATTTGGTTTTTGGGTTCTTCTGTTGCTTTCCTTTACCCTTCAGATTCTTGGGCCCTGAGACATGGAGGGCTTGATCACAGGAGGATCTGATGATCCCCATCTGGACAAGCTTATCATGTTCACTTGTTAGGGACTCAATGAAGGAATTGAGTGAAGGAATCTTCCATCCAGGGGTTGTGAGCTTCCCCATGCAGAATGTAGAAACTAACACTGAATAATCAGCTCCAAGTTTGGAGAGTATGGCGAGGATGATCTGATCATCCTCCTTCTCCACCTTACATTGCTTCAACAGTAAGACAATGTGCTTTAACTTTGTGAAAAAATCATTTAAGGTCTCGAAATTGGAAGGATGGAGAGACATCAAGTCATTTTCAAGCTGGTATACTCTCAAATCATCCTATTTTCCATACAGGGTTTCCAATTTGTCCCAAATTTCCTTTGGATTCTTTAATCCTAAGAGATGGAAAAGAATATCCCGGGAAACAGAGAGGCACAAGAATCTGAATGCTTCATCTTTCTTGTTCAAGAATATAGCTTTTTCTGTCACAGAAGAAGGCTCTTCTTCAATGTCCATAATGACCCTATAGATTCCTCTGGCACGTAGCTAGATCTCCATGTCTCCTTTCCATGAATGGAAATTAAATGGAGTCAAGAGTTATACGGAAGAATCCATCTAAAACTACTGGAGCGAATGCTTTCACCTATTAAAACCTGAAAATCACAACAAAAAGGGCACCATAAGGTCAAACAGCCTACACATTTTAGGCTTTCATCACACCCAGCATAGTTGATCAAGCAAGCTTGACCAAAAATTTCTTAACTTGGGGTATTAAGTAGTAACCCTTGGCTTTTGGTGCAATGCTGGATTTTTGAGCTTTTGCTCAATTTTTCATGCAAGATCTATCAAAAAACTTGTTTTTGAGAGATCTAATCTTCATCCCACCGTGAGCTCTGATACCATATTAATTTGTCACAATGGTCTAGGAACTGAAAACATAGTCTCACAAAGAATATAGACAAATATGCATAAAATTGGCAAAATGGTGCTGCAATGGAAGTAGCAGCTCTGTATAATAAATGAATAATGAATAATACAATATAATGATCATGAAAGATGCATGAATGCCAATAAAATTCTAATTCCCAAGGATTTCATTCGAATTGAATGAATGGGTGTAGCTTGACTAACTGTAAGCCACAATAAACACACTAGTTAACCAACTGATCAAGTGTCGATTGACTCAATTGAGTCCTAACTAAAGTCGGAGTGCAATAAATGAATGAGTCTAACTGAAGTAGCTCAAACACATGTCACTGCATGCCAACCAACAAGTGGTAGTGCATCAATAACTCCAATGAACCCCGATGAGGTTAATTGAAGTCAAATTGGCCATCAGAGGTGGTTTGAGGCGCCCTTGTTGACTCCAGTTCATTAAATATTAATTAAATTATCAATATAATGAATGGAGGTGCCTTCACCACTCATATTTAATTGATTTTAACCATCAATTAACAATTAAGCGCATTTATGACACTCACATCACCCCTGGAGTGCTCCAGTTAGCCTCCCCGAATGAAGGAGAAGGCTTAGTTGGCCTCCTTTACTAAAGGCAGGTGTGGGTGTGCTCATGCTGATGTCATACAGTGCTAGGATTTGATGTCAATTAAGTCAATAAAACTTAGGATAGTTGTTTAACTAGGCCAAATTGACCAAATTAAGTGTGCATGGTGGGTAAATGTCTCCAACACAGGTTGTGTACTGATTGATCCTAAAGGCACCAAAATGATGATTGCCTGTAGACTGGAGTTTGAGTGTACTAATAACATTGTTGACTATGAAGCTCTTGTACCGAGACTCAAGAAAGCAATTGATTTAGGTGCTCAGGTTATTGAATGCTATGGTGACTCTGAAATTATTGTAAAGCAGGTAAGAAACAAGATTCATTGTTTATCACCACATTTGACCAATTACTAAAATCTTGTTAGGGACATGACTGGTTCATTTAAGGCTGTTAATATTAAATTTTTCCCTATATCACAAAACTTTGATGCAAATGTGTTAGCTAATCTTCCATCCAAGCTCATTCCCAATGAAGATCTATCCCTTGACACTTTTTCCACTGAATTAATGTACATACCTTCTATCCCTGATAATGTTA
This sequence comes from Pseudotsuga menziesii, assembly GCA_001517045.1. Classification (NCBI taxonomy): domain Eukaryota; kingdom Viridiplantae; phylum Streptophyta; class Pinopsida; order Pinales; family Pinaceae; genus Pseudotsuga; species Pseudotsuga menziesii. The sequence goes on along the minus strand of LPNX010131875.1, from coordinate 94,081 downwards.
CAAATTGGAAGGTATTTGATGATTATCAACAAATTATATACTTTTTGACAGCCTAGGATACTTTTAAATGCTTAGCTATTGATGAGGATGAACATGAAAAGTATTTTTCTGACCCTAATTTCCCTTCCAAAATTATCCCTAAATCAGTTATAAATCTGGAAAAGTACTATGACTTGCAAGACAAATTCAAAGGTAATACTAACTACAAGACACATAGTTCTTCCGTCAATTTTAAAACTATCAATCTTGGAAATGAGCATAACTGTCAACTTATGAACCTAGGGATTAGTTGTTCACTAGATGAGGAAAAGGCTTTGATTAAACTTTGTAAAGAGTTTAAAGATGTGTTTTCTTGGACATATGATGACCTGAAAACTTTTGATGCAACAATCGTGCAACACAGCATTCCCACAAATCCTAATATAAAACCCTATCAACAGAAGTTGATAAAGATGCACCCTAGTCTTGAACCATCCGCGAAGAAAGAGCTTGAGAAATTACTAACAGCTAGGATTATTTTTCCAGTTAGGCACACATAATGGATTTCAAGCTTAGTCTCGGTTCATAAAAAGAATGGGGATATTATATTGTGTGTAGACTTTCATAATTTGAACAGAGCATCTGAAAAAGACAAATACCTTATTCCTTCCATGGAACAAATATTGCAAAAGGTTGCAGGTGCATAAATGTTTTCACTGATGGATGGTTTCTCCAGTTACAAACAGGTATTGGTTACACCCTCTAATCAACTCAAAACTGCTTTCAAAACACCTTGGGGAACATTTTCCTATAAAAGGATGCCATTTGGATTGATTAATGCAGGTTCCATGTTCAAGAGAGCCATGAATATAGATTTTAGGGGATTAATGGACAATTCTGTAGTAGTATATCTCGATGATATTACTATTTATTCTAAAAAGAGGCATGACCATCTATTTTATCTTAGACATGTTTTTGAAAGATGCATGAAGTATAGTATCTCGTTGAACCCAAAGAAGTCGATTTTCGCGGTCACTAAAGGTAAGATTTCAGGATTTGTTGTTTCAAAATATGGCATGATCATTGATTCTGAAAGCACAGATGCGATCGCCAAAATTGGGATTCCCAGTTCGAAGAAGGCTATGCAATCTTTTCTTTGTAAGATAAATTTTGTAAGAAGGTTTGTACCCAATTTTGCCCAAATAGTTAGACCATTGCAAGATTTGATCAAGAAAGATGTACCATTTAAGTGGTCTAGCATTCAAAATGATGCTTTTGCTAGGATTAGGAAAGCTATTGCAAATGCTCCTGCATTGATGTCCCCATATTTTGAGAAAGATTTCATTTTGTATACTTTTGCTACAAACTTTTCTTATTTTCTATTTAAGATTGAAAATTGCACCATATGAGTTAATTCATGGTATACTTTTTAGAAAAGATTATGATGGTGTTTTTCTCAGATGTTTGGAAAAGGTTGAAGCTGACAATATTTTGTTGGATTTCCATGCAGGCCCTACAAGAGGACACTACCCAGGAGAAATAACTTCTCACAAGATCTTCAGAGCTGGATATTATTGGACAATGTTGTTTAAATATGCATATTCTTTTGTTTAAAGGTGTGAATCCTTCCAGAGATGTGTTGGTAAGCTAAAGAAACTTGTTTTTCCCTCCATCCTATCACTTTCCAATTTCCCTTTTAGCAATGGGGAGTGTATTTTTTGGTCCTATTACTCCTCCTTCATTGCAGCACAAGTATATCTATCATGTCCCCACCCCTCTACTTGGCGGAGAGGACATGACTAACAGCTAACAAACCAGGAAATCTAGCCCCATGAACAAAATTTAAAATGCAATGAAATGAAATACATATGCACATGTCTAATTCATTAAACAGTGGAAGCAATACATGTCATTCACATCCAAGCATTCAACATGTTCATAATAATTCATTAAGCAAATACAATGTAGATATTAACACAGAGATACTTTCTTATGAAGAAGCTCATCTGCAACCAGCTACATTGCTGCAACGTTCCACCCAACCATAGGCCAATGCGCTCATCAATATCTTAGCAGCACTGCCACCCCCAAGATGGATATGATTTCCACAAGGAATAAGGGAACTCTAGTAGACTCACATGTAGCCAAGGATACACAAACTCATCCAAGCCAACACAGTTGGGTTTATCAGGCTACATAGGAGCTGGAAAGGCTGACTGCTAAGCTAGTGAGCTCCCAAAAGAGCTATGGATAGCTACACTAGAACTATCCTAACTTCTAAAACATCTACACCACCCAACACAAGGAAGCATCCCCTTCTCTGCTACGGAGTCCCTCGAGCTATGCCTTCCCTTCTAGTGCTATTCAGGGGGTACATCAAATAAATTCATCCCTCTAGCTCTGTTCGTGAGGCTCCTACACACACTAGGCTTGTCAAGCAAGATCATACCCCATTTCCACTCGAAAATAGTCCAAAGACCAACAATGGTATACACACAGCAAATAACACCTCTGGGATTGAAAGGAGAACACCACAGAGACCAAGTCGGAATGACAATTGGTTAAAATAGCTCAAACTAAGCAACTCGATTTCTAGAGTCATTTATGGCCCTAACGTGGCAAAAACGACTCACAGCACCCCAAAATTCATGGGAAAGACAACAAGATCTCCCAGCCTGTGTAAAATGAAAAACACAGCCCCAATCGTGAATGGATTCAGACACACAAAACCAGTCGTGAAAGGAATACAGAATGCCTGAGGCCAACTCCCTTCCCACTTGTAATGAAGGAAATGACCCAAATGTAAGGGAAAATTCTACACCAGACCTAGTCGTGAAAGGAAAATGCAAAATGCCAATATCTTCTTGAGGCCCCATCTTTCTCCTGCATGAATGTGGAATTGAGGTTTTCCTACCTATGTGAGGAAACTAATGCGATCTTCCTCTTTGGGGCATGTGTACAGTCAAAGGGACTGACAGTTAGTACCAGAGATGATTTTTGTCCATGCATTCGTCCCCCAAGGGAAATAAATACCCAACCAACTCATGGGGAATTAATTTGGGTTGGTGAATAAGACAAGAGAAGGTAGTTGGTTTATATGGGTTCTCCACTTGACACATGGCTTTTCCCCAATGGCCCCAAAGGTTAAACATCCCCCCCTTATCTTTAGGAATCATGCCCCCATCTCTTTTAATGTTGCATTGACATAGCTGGTTGTGGGTATTTTAACTAAAATGCATATGTACGATGTCCATAATTATAATGTGTCTGGCTAGCACAAAATACCATCGGCATCGATTTTAATTGTCGAAACATAAAACGATGAATCAATGGTGGATATTTTGCCCTTAGCTCCACACCATGATTAATTAAAATATATACATCATATACATTTAATGCAAATGGGGTCAAAACTGAGGTGTTACAATATCCTTACTGCAACAAACTATTTTACTAGGTGGGTAGAAGCAATCCCCCTTAGGGTTTCCAATACTAACTCAATGGTATCTTTCCTAAAGACTAATATTGTCACTATGTTTGGAGTCCCATAATATTTGGCCTTCGATAATGCATCTTATTATAATTCTATTCATCTCAGTCTGTATGCCCTTGACAAGGGGGTCAAATTCAAGTACTCTATTAATTATTACCCACAAGGAAATGGATTAGTAGAGTCTTCCAACAACAATTTGATCAATATTTTAAAGAAAATTGTGGCCACACATCACAAGAACTAGCACAACCAGCTCTTAAATGCACTTTGGCCAGATCGGATTGTTACAGGTATAAACTAACTGAGAGGGGGGGGTGAATCAGTTAGTTAAGATTTGTTACCAATATACTTGTTTTAACTTACAATCAATAACCTTTATGGCAGTCAATATTTGCTATGAATTCAAAGTTATAAACATAAGAGAAGATAACATAAAACACAGCATTTAATCACAACATTTAATCACATATATGATACACAGATATTTCACGAGGAAACCCATAAGGGAAAAACCTTTTCTTCTTATGATGTCAAAGGCTTCAATGGCTGTACATCACTTCTTATTTGAGAACCGACTCAAAGAGGCTACAACCTCTAAATGCAAGCACCAACTTGCTGAGAGCATCAACTCTCACTGTGACCCAGCACCAACTGAGTGAAGACACCAGTCTTCAATCTCTACAAGCACCCACTTCCAGACAGAGACATAAAGTCTCCCCTAGCACCTCCCTACCTCCCTTATTTGCTAGACTTTCCAATAGAATCAAAATGCAACAATACAGATATGTCTCTGCTTACCAAACCACTCTGCTCTGTTCAACATCGGCTCTCTGCTCCTTTGTTCTGTTCAACTGTTTAGCACATTCTTCAGTTCCTCTGCTCTGCCCTCTTTGCACACCATTACTCTCCTCTCAAAACAGCTCGCTCTCACAACTGTTTCTGCTCAATATATATATATCATCTTCTGAGTTCATTTCTCTTTCTTGTTTCATCGAAACAACTTCTCAAACCGTTACAGAACTGGTTCAGCTTCAACATCCTCAAACCGTTATAGAAATGGTTCAGCTTCAACATCCTATGTACACATCCTTACTCTTCAAATAATCATTACAAGCAGTTACTAAATGGTTCACATTTCAGGTTCATCATGACTGTTAATCCGCCTACTCGAATACTCTTCGAATCCTCAATTATATAGGGCTCTTCGTATTCCTCTTCAAAGATTACACTGAAGTGGCGGGTGAAATGACGGAGCTCGCAATCGATTGCTTGAATGATAGACATTTCATGATACTTCAAAAAAAAAAACTTTTTCCAATGCTGGAGTTGAGCCGCTGCTTGTTTAAATTCATCCCACCGTTGCGGAAAGATAATTGGCTTCAGTCTCGGTATTCTTCTCCGATGTATTTGCCTTAGTCGGCTGATTGTTTAGTTTCGCATTGGAACCTTTTGTTCTTTCATTCTCCACCGTTGCGGCTCCCAAAGCAACTAAGCGTCCGAAGTCCAAAGTGATCCGACTACCGATGCGCGTGTCTTTAACCTTTCCTTTTCCACCGTTGCGGCTGGGAAATTCATTCCGCTTCCAAAGTCCAAAGCTCTCTGACTGCCGATGCACGTGTCTTTAACCTTTCCTTTTCCACCATTGCGGCTAGGAAATTCATTCCACTTTCGAAGTCAAAAGAACTCCGACTGCCGATGCTTATAGTCACGCGTGTCTTTAACCTTTCCTTTTTTGCCATTGCAGCTGGGAAAGTCATTCCGCTTCTGATTGCTTTGGACGAATTGTCTTTGTTGCTTCCGCCGTTGCGGCTCCCAAAGCAACTCCGCATCCAAAGTCAAAAGCGCTCCAACTGCCGATGCTTATCAGTCTTTTAGTCGCACGTATTTAACCTTTTCTTTTCTGCCGTTGCGGCTGGGAAAGTCATTCAGCTTCCGATCTAAATATCTTTCAATTTCTGATTAAGAGTTTTTCCCACCTGCTCAATAGGATTAAGTGTTTTTCCAATTTCTGATTTAATCTGAATTTCTAGCACCTCCCACTGTTCAATTTTCTCCATTGATACCTGCGTGCCTACCTCTTTTTTAGTAGATTGCCACATCCATTTGACATCAGTTCCCCTTCTCTTTATAGTAGATTTCCATCAATGACAATACATTAAAACTTTAAGACTGAGCACTAGCTACCATCTACTAGTTCAGAACACACCACTCTAAAAGATATTCCAACAATCTCCCCCTTTGACATTGATGGAAATATCTCATTCAACTGGTCACATTTCTCCCCCTTTGACATCAAGGACAAAGGATAAACCTGGGCAGATATGGTATGTCTGATGACTAGTCTCCCCCTAACAAGATGCACTAAGAAAAAGAACTGCCATTCCATGCTGTAACCAAAAATAAGATATACAATAAACACAGACTCCCCCTAACACAATGCATGAGTTACTGAGGCAAGGACTGAACACCCAGCTTCTGACGCAGATATTCAAACCGAGCTGTGGGTAAAGGCTTAGTAAAAATATCAGCAATCTGTTCAGTAGAAGGAATATAATGCAACAACACTACTTGAGTAGCCACTTGTTCGCGCAAGAAATGGTACTTTATGGGAATGTGTTTAGTTTTGGAATGAAGAACAAGATTCTTGGAAACACTGATAGCACTAGTATTGTCACAATGAATGGGAATAGGCTCAGAATACTTTACGTCAGATCACCAAGAGATTGAACCATCCATAAAATTTGAGTACAGCAAGTAGCAGCAGCTATGTACTCTGCTTCAGTAGTAGATAAAGAAATGGAACTTTGCTTTTTACTTAGCCAGGCAACCAAAGACTCTCCCAAGAAGAATGCTTCGCCACTTGTACTTTTTCTTTCATCTACACAATTAGCCCAATCTGCATCTAAATATGTTATTAGCTTAAAGTTCTGATTTCTGAGATACCACAAACCATAAGAGAGCGTACCTTTCAGGTATTTGAATATACATTTAACAGCTAGTAGATGACTCTGTTTAGGAGCAGCTTGAAACCTTCCTACCATCCCAACAGCATGCATGATATCAGGTCTTGATGTAGTAATATATAACAGGCTTCCTATCATAGATCTGTACATCTTTTGATCCACTTTAGGTGAAGAATCATCATTGCTCAACTTGCAGCCACTGACCATGGGTGTACTCATAGGTGTAGAGTCTTACATTCGAAACTTCTTTAACATCTCCTTTAGATACTTTTCTTGAGAAAGAAACATACCTTCAGGTTTTTGACAGATTTGAAGACCAAGGAAATAGGACAACTCACCAATCATTGACATTTCGAACTCAGATTTCATAGAGTTAGTAAACCATTGAACAGAAAGATTATTAGTACAGCCAAAGATGATGTCATCAACATAAACCAATACAATCAGTAAGTCATCACATTCAGTTTTGATATATAAATTGATGTCCACAAAACCTCTCTTGAAGCCTTTGTCTTGTAGATATTTGTCCAGTCTGGCATACCAGGCTCTAGATGCTTGCTTCAACCCATACAAAGCCTTTTCCAGTTTGCATACATAGTCATATTTATCTGTGAGTGAAAAGCCTTCAGGTTTCTCCACATACACTTCTTCTTCTAAATTTCCATTAA
>LPNX010131875.1:5143-86687 GCA_001517045.1 Pseudotsuga menziesii | reverse complement strand
CTCAATTGTAGAGAGAAGAGCAATATGAGACTGTTCAGATTCTTGCAAAATCTTTCTTCTAGTCTGAACACCTTTACTCTCATCACCAATGATTTGGATTTTAGGGTGATTTTTTCTAATCATTCTGGAAGAAGATTGTACAGTGTGTTGTTCAGGTTTAGCTTCCTCATACTCTGATGATTCAGATTCTTCCTTCTGGTATTCTTGGACCTGTTCTTCTGTCTCTTCATTTGTATCTTCCAAACATGAATCTCCATCATTCCCTTGACTAATATTTCCATGACAATCTTCATCTACTTTCACATCTATGCAATCTACTATTTTACGCAGCCTCTTGTTATAACACCTATAGCCTTTGTTTTCTGTAGCATATCCTAAAAAGATTCCTTCATCTGCTCTGTCATCATACTTGCCCAAATTTTCATCATTATTCTTGATATAGCATTTACTCCCAAAAACTCTGAATTGTTTAATGGTTGCAGGTCTTCCAAACCATAAATGATATGGTGTTTTGTCACTGTTTGGTCTCAAATGAGCTTTGTTAAGAATGTGCACAGATGTATGGATAGCTTCCACCCAGAAGCCTTGAGAAATATCCTTTTCCTTCATCATTGATCTGGCCATCTGTTGGACTGTTCTGTTTTGTCTTTCTACCACTCCATTTTTCTGAGGAGTTCCTACCATTGTATATTCTTTCCTAATGCCATGCTCATCACAAAATTCTTTGAACTGTCTTGAATTGAATTCTCCTCCTCTGTCAGATCTGATAGCTTTAATCTTTCTTCAAGTCTGATTTTCAGTCAGGGCTTTAAATATCTTGAATTTAGCAAATGCTTCATACTTCTCTTTAAGGAATGCAACCCATGTTAGCCTAGAATAGTCATCAATCACGAGCATGAAATAGTTCTCCTTACCTGTACCTTCTTTCCTTGATGGGCCACATAGATCCAGATGAACTAGTTGAAGAGGCTTATTTGTGGAGGGAACACTCTTTGACTTAAACTGTGTTCTAGTTAACTTCCCCGTCTGACAAGGTTTACACACTTCATCACGTGGTTTAGATATTTCTGGAAAGTCCTTTACTGCTGCTCTGTTTTTGAGTTTTATTAGATGATCAAAATGTAGATGTCCCAGTCTTCTGTGCCATAGCCAGCTTTCATCATATTTGCTGAGATAACACTCTTCTTTTTCTTCTTTTAAAATGTAAACATTATTCTCAGTTCTTATTCCTTTGGAAACCAGTTTTCCTGAGGAAACATTTTTTATTTTACAATCTTTAGTAGTGAATAGGATTTCACACCCTTTGTCACACATTTGACTCACACTGATAAGGTTGTGCTTCAACCCATCTACAAATAACACATCTTGAGCCTTTCCTTTACCATTGCTAAGACTAACCATTCCCTTGCCTATGATCTTTCCTGGTGCATCGTTTCCAAATGTTACATTCCCAGATTTCTGCTCTGACATAGACATAAACTTCTCTTTATCTCCTGACATATGTTTTGAACATCCACTATCAATGTACCAAGGATTCTTCTGTTTCTGAACTAAGAGCACGAGATTACAATGAGAACTCTCTTTCTTCCTCCATACATTTCATTCAGTTGTATATTTCATTTTTGGTTCTGTTTTGTTCCCTTTTAAGTTACATTCTGTAGCTTTATGCCCAAAGTTGTGACATATGTAACATTCTGTTTCGTTGTATAGAAGATCAAACGGGTTACTATTTCTGTTTTATGTTCTTCTTTTAACAGCTGATTGGGATACACGACCCATATGATTATACGTTGATTGATGTATCATCTTTTTTTTATTTGACATCCTTCTCTGAATGTTTCTGAAATTGTAAAAACAATTGACAACTCTGTGCCCAAAGTTAGAACAACAGAAACAATAACCATTGAAGAAATTAGCATACCTATCTCTCGGTGGATTTCTAGAAAAGTAATGTATTGAGTTACGATGCTCATAATTGTAATTCTGATCTGCATACTTGATTCTGTTATATGGCTCTTTTTCATGAACTCTTGACTGTACCAATTTGCTATTTAGATCGGTATTCTCTTGCTTTTTATCACTCTTTGATCGATTTTCATTATTGTCTTTACATGCTTCAACATTTATTATTCTGGGGATTTCTGCCTATTGACTGTTCTAAAAGTGAATCAAGTTTGATGATTCTTTGCTTTCTGAATCACTGCTACTTGCTCCTTGACCATAGCCTAGACCAAACTTAATCTGAGGTGGCCTCTGTCTGTTTAGAATGTTATTTAGCTCTTCTGAAGCTTTGATACTAGAGATATTCTGATGATATAAGGCTTGAAATTTTTCTAAATCCTTCTTAACAGTTACTACTTCTTTCTCTAGATGTTCACATCTGGTTTTGCTTTCAGCTAGTTGTTGTTTTAGAGTCTCTTCAATTTTCTTTGCCTCTTCCAGCTCTAGCTTTATTAGAGAGATGTCTTTTCCATTGGTTTCATACTGGATTAATAGCTGTTTTTGTTTTCTTTTCTTTATTCTTAGTCTATCAATCTCCTCTAGAGCGCTCATCAGCTCTCCCTCCATGTCCACAATGGCATCTTCATCATTCATCTCTATACAGCTCATCTCTAGATCCTCTACAGCCATAAGCATGAAATCATTCTCTTTGTCTTCATGGGAGGATTCACTTTCTGAAGTTTCTGTGGATTCATCATCATTCACACGTAGACTTTTCTTCCTGTACTTGTTTTCTTTACTGTACCTCTTCTTTAGAAATTTCTCTTCATCTACAGAACTCTGCTCTTTCCTCATATGAGGGCATTTAGCAGCAAAGTGTCATGTTTTACCACAGTCAAAACATTTGAAAGGCAGTTTGCCTTTGTATTTCCCTGACCCCGTTTTCAGTCTTCTCACAAATTTTGCTTCTATTTCATCCACATCTGCCTCTGTACTCTTTTCAGCTTTAAAAGAGGCTTCTCTGGATGTGTTTTGGTCTTTACTAATCCTCATTTCATAGGCTGTCAGAATTCCTAGTAATTGGTCATGAGATAATGTTTTAAGATCACTCATTTCTTCTATAGCTGAGACTTTAGGGTTGAATCTGTCAGGCAGAGATCTCAGGATTTTATGAACAAGGAAGGTATCATCATCACTTATTTTTTCACCAAGAGCTCTCATAGCATTTACTAACTCATCAACTCTCAGGAAAAATTTGCTAATACTTTCATCTTCATTCATTTTTAGTTGTTCAAATCTTAGCCTATGAGTCTGCAACTTGGCATCTTTAACTTTCTCATTTCCTTCATAGCTGATAATAAGCTTATCCCACATTTCTTTGGCAGAATCAAGATGCATTACTTTTACAAATTCAGTTTCAGCAAGACCACTCAGAATAACATTCATTGCTTTTGCATTGAAAGTAAACTCTAGCCTATCATCTTTGGATGCCAGTAAAACAGGTTTTGCATACCCAGTCTCTACTACTTCCCAAACATCAGCACCTAGGGACATTAAGTATGTTCTCATCCTAACCTTCCATAAACCAAAATTTTTACCATCAAATATGGGTGCTTTGTTTATTGATCCATCTTGACTGGCCATTTTAACTCTTCAGGATCTACCTTAACCAAAAGGAACGCTGCTCTGATACCAATTGTTACAGGTATAAACTAACTGAGAGGGGGGGTGAATCAGTTAGTTAAGATTTGTTACCAATATACTTATTTTAACTTAGAATCAATAACCTTTATGGCAGTCAATCTTTGCTATGAATTCAGAGTTATAAACATAAGAGCAGATAACATAAAACACAGCATTTAATCACATATATGATATGTTGGGACGCGCACCCTAAAGATTATTAGTTCTGGTAACTCCGCGGTTGTTGAGGAAGTTTGTAAGCGGAGTTACGGGCCAAAATAGTCTTAGGGGTGTCGGGGTAAGTCAAAGCCCCTTTTTGTAATAAACCCATGGTTTAAATCCAGGGTTTAAGGTTTTGGGTGCCCATGGTTTGAAACCATGGTTTTGTAATAGCGTGATGTATAAATAGGCATTTTTTTAAATAAGAAAAGTTAGGCTTTTTGTGGTAAGGAAAGAAAGGAGAAGCTAAGGCTGATTATGTAAGGAAAGGTTAAGTCCCAGCTGTGTGCGTGGACGACCTCTGCAGCTGTGTGCGCAGAGGGTTTTTGTAAGAAGGTTAAGGAAAGATCTGCAGCTGTGTGCGCAGAGGCCTGCTGCTGTGTGCACGGCTTTTCAGGACTGAAGGGATCTGCAGCTGAGTGCACAGATCAAACTGTGGTTTTGTATCAAGTTGAATAAAACACAGTTTGTGGACGTAACCCATACACTGGGGGTGAACCACGTTATATCCGGTGTTGTGATTTCATGTGTTGTTTCTCTTTCTGTTTTCTTTTATGCATTAATAACTGTATACATTTGATAACTTAGATCACTACTAATAACAAGCTTCGCTATGAATTCCCTGTAGTGGGTTAAGCAAGTCACGGTTGCTTATCTATCCGCGAAGTTGTATGTGAATGAATGACAAAGCTGTGTAATTGTTGATTAATAATTTTGTTAAAGGCTAAGGTACAGTAATATCCCTCTCTGCTTGCAGAAACCTGATTCTGTGGCACCTCATAGCTGTTTCGGGTGAGACTGCAACCTGCGCGCAGGTTGTTGCCGAAAGGGCCAACACTGTGGGTCTTTTGTTGGTGCAACATAAAAGGATTAAACCCGGGTCTGCCTTATTGCCCAACAAATTGGTTCCGTTGCCGGTTGAACTCAGTATCTGCTCAAGAGGGGTTTACGTCGTACCTCGAGGGCTATGTTCTGGAGGCCCTCTACGAAGGAAATCGGGGATTTGCTTGATGAGACTTATCTGAAATTTGCTGAGAAAGAGAATACAAATCCGCGTCGTAGCGCACGTGAATTTTTACAAAGGTATGTTTTTTGTGATGCTTATGAAATTTTCTTTGGTAGTATCCACATAGAGTTGCACCAGTGGTTGTCTAGGTTAACAGAGAAAAGGACGAACTTCCAAGCTCGTCGGGTTCCCACGTGGACCCCCCCACGTGGGTCAATCTTGTGCAACACGTGAACAACGAGGTATCCCGCGCTGTTGATTTATGGATGACGTGAACATTGGAAGCCTTCGTGACAGAGTTTGCCATTGACTCAAGTACCTCCTTCAGCGAAGCTGAATGGCAGTTTTTCAAAGGCCCCCATGGTAGGTTTTTGAATTCATTAAGCTTGAGGATTAAAATACTATTGGATGAAAAGGGTATATTGTTGTTTGAATCAGACTGCTAGCTTAGTAGTACTAACATATGTTTGCAAGTGATAATACCTTCGACGAGCAAAGTGGTTTGCTGCGAAGTGGAAAAAGGTACAAAAGAGATTTTGACTCCTATTCCTTAGGACAGGCTACCGTGTCTTCCCCTGTAAATCCTGAAGAGTCTGACTCTGATGAAAACCCTTCAGTTGGCAACCCTCCGGTCACCCCACAGCGAAGCTCTGTTACCCCTGAAATTCCATCGCAGTCCGACAGTCAACCAAGTCCGAGTATTCCGACCACAGGTCAATCTGCCCCTGTAAAACCCCCCCATCAACATCCTGTCCCCCTCCCAACCCTCCTAGAACCCCCATGGCTCACCTAGTTGATGACATTAAGCTCCCCATATTCAAGGGCATGGGATCAGAGGACCCAGAACAGTTCTGGTTTTTATGTGAAGCAGTATGGAATGCGAAGAAAATTACAGACCCAGATGTGAGAGCTGCGCAGCTCATTACTTCTTTCCGGGACCGGGCTTTGACCTGGTTCATGAAATTATCCAGTACTCAGAACCCTACTTTAGATGAGATTAAGGTAGCTATAACCAAATAATTTAAGAAGCCTAAATCAAAATCGCAGAGCATCACTGAGCTAAAAGAGATTCAACAGCGGCACGGCGAGTCCGTGTGGGACTTTGACTAGAGATTCAAAGTTCTATTAGACCAAGTCAGTTTTACCATTAGTCCTGCGCAGCACAAGGAATGGTTTATCGCAGCATTATTACCACATATCAGAACCCCACTCATGCAACAGAAGGTTGCTGACCAGCAAGAAGCTCTGGAAATTGCAATGAAGCTAGAAACCGCCCTCGTCGGAGACGATTCTTGTATTGCTCAAATCCAAGTGCAGCTCGCAGTGATGGCCCTGGAGCTTCACGATAGGAAGAAGGCTAAAACCAGTCGAGAGGAGGTCTGGTGTACGCAATGTCGGACAGAAGGTCACAATAGGGACCAGTGCCTTGTGGTCAGAACTTACCTAAATACGGGTGCGCCAAACCAATTCAATCCCGGTGTTCTATACTATGAGATTTGTCGAACCACTAGCCAACATCATCCTGAAAACTGCCCTCTTCTTCAGAGATATGTTCAAGTTCCCAAGAACCCCTACTGTAGGTTCTGTAAGTCAGTAGGGCATAATGAAGAGGAGTGTCATAGCTATGACCTCATGAGAGAGCGCATCTCTGATGCCTACCAAGTGCAAAATGAAGCCCAGAATAATGACGGCTATGGTTACCGTGGTGGTGCCTCTGGAAGAGGTGCCTTTGGTGGTCGCGGCCGTGGTGGTATTCCCGGGAGAGGTAGAGGCCAGGTTGTGTGTTACAATTGTAACTAAGCTGGCCATTTGGCTCGCGACTGTCGGAACCCCACCACAACCTGTCGGTATTGCCGCGCAGTCGACCACATGATCGAACAATGCCCCCAGCTTATAGCAAATATTCAAGAAAACAACAGTGGCCCTACCCAGAATATTCAGTTGATTTTTGTTGAGCAGAGACCTACCGTAGCCATCAATGTGGTCACCCGGAGTGGAGCCACGACGCACATTCAGAATACGCATAAGCAACCTGTCGAGGTGTGCGCGTGTAAAGCCTCCGAGCACATCCTAGCACTTAACACTGCGAAAGACCCAGCACCAATCAAGGCAGCCCAGTGCGATATTGTTGACCCTCGCACAGCAGTAGTACCTACGCGGCAACCTCAGCAGGCCTCGCAGCCGCAAGATGCTTCAACGGATAAAGTAAGTACACTCTCCTCCTTTTTACAGAGTTGTATGAAACTCTTGAGGAATCAGAATGCTTTAAAAGAGCTGCAAAAAGTTCTTGCTGTCACAGACCCTCAGAGAGGAGTTGATCAGGAGAAAACTGTTAGTCATGTCCGAAGAACAGGGCGGAAAATGAGATTGAATGTTCAGATAGGGGAATATGATATGACTGATGTCATTTTGGATCTTGGATCAGAAGTTAATGTCCTACCCAAGCAAACCTGGGGACAAATGGGAAAACCTTCCCTGGCTTGGTCACCTATACAACTGAGATTAGCTAACCAGCAAAGGATTGTGCCCCTAGGGAGCCTTCTTAGTGTTCCCATAGATATTGATGGGGTAAGCACTCTAGCGGATTTTGAAGTTATTGAGATCATTGATGACAGCAACCCTTATCCCACCCTAATGGGAATCGAGTGGGCCATGGCAAATGCTGCAATCATCAACCTTAAGAGGAGACAGATGACCTCGAAGGAAATGGTCTGCGAGTTATCATACCCCTCGACCCATCCCAAGGAGAAAGATATATAGAGCCGATCAGAGACGAAGGGGAGTAGGATACTCTAGACCACATCTACAACATTACAGCCAAGGAAGCAGATTATGTCAAGCCAGGTGCCGATGGCATAATAGATTGGCAATGTGATAGCTCCTGCATGTCCGATTCAGACGATGGTCTGGAGAATTGGCAGAATCGACTGTACGAGCTACATAGCCATAGGTGTGCGCAAATCACTAGGTCTCTTAGATGCCTTAGTGCGCAGCCCAGGGAGTTGCCTACATATGTTGGGTTGACAGACCCTAGAGGATTTATTGCACATTTCTCAGAACAAGCACCTTAGTCACAAAGAATGCAGACTTTGGAGATAGCATTAGGAGCTACAACAGCCGGGTGGACCGATCACAAAAACTCTACTCCCAGTTGGGGAGCCTGCCAGAAATTTCTGCGCCTCAGATTCATAAACCCATTCCATAAGGTACAAAGTAAGCAGAATAGCCCACAGGAACATTTGAGGCAAAGTTATGCCGCATGGGACAGCATACCTCGCGAGGAGTGGGTGCATAAGCTCGTGCACACCTTGGAACCTATAGCACAAAACTGGTATATGGAGACTGAGTTCCGACACAGAATTGAATACCACACCAAGGGGCAGAACCAAGAAGCCAGTCCATCAGTCCTGTCAACGACATTGCTAGGACGGGTCGAAGGGCAATACTGTGCCGAGGGTGCTTGTTGTCACGAAGCTCAACCCATGATTTCGCCAAAGACCAAAAACAAAGCGAGGCTTAAAATCCAACCATTGGGAAGCAGCCAAATTGGTGGCGGTAGTGCTTTAATTACCTTAAATGCCTGCACTAAGAGGATTATCGGAAATCGAGCTCCACTTGGACAAGATTTTCATCAGATTTGGTGCCTTCAATGCACCGTCCTGCCCGATTTGATTGATGGAGTGTATAAGAAGATGTCTAAGTTAGGGAAAATTGTATTCTGCCTTTCTCTAAGATTTACAAGTGAACCCATGACAACAAAACGAGAGCTTGATGATTTAGTAAGAGAATTTGAGCAAGAGGGTCTGATAAGCTGCTCTACTCGACTGCCTGCCTTTGCTCCCTATGAAGAAGCTCACCCTGCACCACCATGGCCGATGCAGACACGGTTTGCCAGGAAAAAGTCCAGAACTGAAGTTCGCTCCAAGTGACACCAAGACCGGCCAAGGAAAACAGGACAAATGCCAGCAGATCATCCTATGGATCCCACCAATTCCGCACAGGTCCCGGTCGGGGCTAGGGAGAACATTGCACCACCGCGACCACCGTATCTACAACCTGTTCGACCAGGTTCCAAGCTACCCCGTCGAACAAAGCAATTCACGTTAACCACACCCTCGCTGCCAAAAGGAGTTCAGCTGATCGGAAGCATGACAAGGAAGATCGATCGGCTTAAGTACAGCGATCACAACACAAATGACCATGGCAAGTTTCCACAGTTTGCACCAGCATAATACCTACACCGCGTCAAAGACCCAAATGATAATGTGACACTACTAGAAGTACAACCATGGGCTGTGGGCCTTGACAACGCTGGCCTACTCAAGATGCTTGATATTCCACATTTCAGTCGCGGCATACATGTGACCGTAGTGGCCAAATAGTTGCTAGCGTTAGTGCATGACGGCTATTTAGGGATAGGGGACCAGCAAATTCCTATTGACACCGCACTCATCCATAAGATCACAGGTTTACCAATGGTAGGACCTGATCCGGGAACTGAATTTTTGTCAAAACATGAGGATACAAAGCTTGCACAAACTGTTAAAGAACGGTTTGGCCTGACAAAGGGGAAACGGGGGTATCACACTTCTGCGATTCAAGAACAGTCCATTCGTTTTGCAGCTGAACTCTTAGCCTGCAAACTCATACGGAAATGCAGGCCAACTGAAGTACCTGCTCCGGCTATCTTGATTGCTATGAACTACGCTAAGGGGTATACTTACAATTGGGTTGCATATCTTGCGAAGGAATTCCTGGAGGATGCCCGTGACGCACAGGAAAAAGGTAGACCTTTTCATTATTCCTGGCTATTAATACTTATTGCATTAGTTGGGTGGAAAGAACCCACCGAAGCTCAGTTTGTAGAAGTAAACCCAGTCATGCCGGGGGCAATGAGGTATGCCTCCCTATGGATATCCTCAGATAAGGTATCTCAGCAGATGACAAACACTGTGTTCATCTTTTAGGCCATGAGTATCCACTATGAGATTGTGTGAACACCACGGCTTACCAATGAGTTGTTCTCTACATATGAGGGCGCCGCGAACTTCATTGCCGATATACATCATGTTTTCATTCAAGCCCGTTCCGATCCACGACATCAATGGTTTAAATTACCATATGTAGCCACCGAACCAGATATCAGGGGTATAGTTCAGCAATGGCCGGCTGACTGGTTGAAAGATATAGGAAAGAAACCTTCTATTCCAGTTCCCCTAGCTACCAATATTGGCGCAGGTACCAGTCAGGTGCAGCAGCAAAACCCATTAGAAGATAGAGAAGACCTAAGTGATTCACAGCTGGATGGCGACGGCCAGGGCGGAGATGGCAGATAGGACGAACAGGATGAGGAGTCGATCAAGACCATATCAGATCCCAACCCCTCAACAAAGCGCAAGTCACCAGAAGTAGCAGAGGTCGACAAGCCGCAGTCCCGCAAAAATTCAAAAGCGTCGAAGGACAAAAATATTGAAGAAGAAGCCACTATCACGCTCGATGAGCTGGAGAAAGCTCTAGAAAAGTCTACGGGAATGCTTACTAAAAAATGGTCAGATTTTGCGGAACTGCATCTTGCTGGGCTCACAGGTGTAGCAAACAGGGTTTCGGAGCTAAAAGAGTTAGCAGCAAAGTCAGCAATCAGTACTGTGACAAGTAGCACTACAGCACCCATGCAGCAAGATATTAGGCAATGGCCATCCAAAGATACCTGAAGCCAATTATCAAGTGCAGCTCTGCTACCGACCGATGCAGATTCCTAGTCCCAGATCATGAGTACGACCGTAGGGATCGATTATACAAAGATGTCCATGTCAGAATTGCACCTCTGCCAGCTTGCTATTACAAAGGAGATCCATGCACGAGACCAATTGTCTCAAACCCAATTGGAAGACACCCTCACACAAAATAAAATCTTCACAGCTCGACTCGAAGAAGTAGCACAACAGAAGAAAGATGCTGAAGATAAAACAACTACACTGATGCGAGCACTGGATGAGGCATGTCAGAGTCTTTCTGACTCCGACATACAAGGAGAAGAGGAACCAGAGCATAGAATCACTAAGCTAAGAGACTATGCCCAGCAGTCTCACAGTGAGATTGAAAGGCTGAAGATAGAACACCAGCACCAGATCACAGAACTTCAACTGCGCATCCCTCCCGAGACTCCACCAGAGGTCCGAGAACAGTGCCATAGGGACATCAAGGCTTCAGCAGCAAAGATATCAGATAATGTGGCCAGCGTCGCAAAACTGATGGAAGACAGCATTGATGCATGGGTGAACCTACAGGACCATCCAGATGTAGGTAAGATCCAGGAAACCATCAAGTTGCTCCAGGACAAATTAGATGCAGTCAGAATCGAAATCAAGACGCTGCCACCTATGCAGAAGATGGCTAAAGTAAAGCACAACAAGGAACTTCAGCAGGAAATTGAGTCCTGCAGGATGAAGGTAATGCTGTTGGAGAATGCGCTACAGCCAGTGGTTGATGAAGCATTGGAATTGAGTAATACTGCAGAGAGCCAGCTCAAACTTTTGAAGACCTAGGACACTTTTGCACAGGAATGGGTTAACACAGAATCATCCTCAGTGTTACAAGAGTTGGTGGAAAAGGAGAAAGCAGCTGACGACATACTACACAACCTCACCAGTAGCTTCCAGACCCTCACGCAGAAGATTCTCCCACCAGAACCATCGCAGAGTGTCCCAGGACGGGCCACTATGAGTCTTAGGGGCCTGTTGGGACGCGCACCCTAAAGATTATTAGTTCTGGTAACTCCACGGTTGTTGAGGAAGTTTGTAAGCAGAGTTATGGGAAAAAATAGTCTTAGGGGTGTCGGGGTAAGTCAGAGCCCCTTTTTGTAATAAACCCATGGTTTAAATCCAGGGTTTTGGGTTTTGGGTGCCCATGGTTTGAAACCATGGTTTTGTAATAGCGTGATGTATAAATAGGCATTTTTGTAAATAATAAAAGTTAGGATTTTTGATGTAAGGAAAGAAAGGCGAAGCTAAGGCTGATTATGTAAGGAAAGGTTAAGTCCCAACTGTGTGCATGGACGACCTCTACAGCTGTGTGCGCAGAGGGTTTTTGTAAGAAGGTTAAGGAAAGATCTGCAGCTGTGTGCGCAGAGGCCTACTGCTGTGTGCGCGGCTTTTCAGGACTGAAGGGATCTGCAGCTGAGTGCGCAGATCAAACTGTGGTTTTGTAGCAAGTTGAATAAAACACAGTTTGTGGACGTAACCCCTACACTGGGGGTGAACCATGTTATATCCGGTGTTGTGGTTTCATGTGTTGTTTCTCTTTCTGTTGTCTTTTATGCATTAATAACTGTATACATTTGATAACTTAGATCACTGCTAATAACAAGCTTCGCTATGAATTCCCTGTAGTGGGTTAAGCAAGTCACGGTTGTTTATCTATCCGTGAAGTTGTATGTGAATGAATGACAAAGCTGTGTAATTGTTAATTAATAAGTTTGTTAAAGGCTAAGGTACAGTAATATCCCTCTCTGCTTGCAGAAACCTGATTCTGCGGCACCCCATAGCTATTTCGAGTGAGACTGCAACCTGCGCGCAGGTTGTTGCTGAAAGGGCCAACACTGTGGGTCTTTTGTTGGTGCGACATAAAAGGATTAAACCTGGGTCTGCCCTATTGCCCAACATGATACACAAATATTTCATGAGGAAACTCATAAGGGAAAAACCTCTTCTTCTTATGATGTCAAATACTTCAATGGCTGTACATCACTTCTTATTTGAGCACCGACTCAAAGAGGCTGCAACCTCTAAATGCAAGCACCAACTTGCTGAGAGCATCAACTCTCGCTGTGACCCAGCACCAACTGAGTGAAGACACCAATCTTCAATCTCTACAAGCACCCACTTGCAGACAGAGACATAAAGTCTCCCCTATCACCTCCCTACCTCCCTTATTTGCTAGACTTTCCAATAGAATCAAAATGCAACAATACAGATATGTCTTTGCTTACCAAACCACTATGCTCTGTTCAACATCGGCTCTCTGCTCCTTTGTTCTATTCAACTGTTCAGCACATTCTTCAGTTCCTCTGCTCTGCTGCTCTGCCCTCTCTGCACACCATTACTCTCCTCTCAAAACAGCTCGCTCTCACAACTGTTTCTGCTCAATATATATATATATATATATATATATATATATATATATATATATATATATCATCTTTTGAGTTCATTTCTCTTTCTTGTTTCATCTAAACAACTTCTCAAACCGTTACAGAACAGGTTCAGCTTCAGCATCCTCAAACCATTACAGAAATGGTTCAGCTTCAACATCCTTTGTACACATCCTTACTCTTCAAATCATCATTACAAGCAGTTACTAAATGGTTTGCATTTCAGGTTCATCATGACTGTTAAACCGCCTGCTCAAATACTCTTTGAATCCTCAACTGTATAGGGCTCTTCGTATTCCTATTCAAAGATTACACTGAAGCGGCGGGTGAAATGATGGAGCTCGCAATCGATTGCTTTAATGATAGACATTTCATGATACTTCAGGAAAAAAAACTTTGTCCAATGCTAGAGTTGAGCCGCTGCTTGTTTAAATTCATCCCACCATTGTGGAAAGATAATCGGCTTCAGTCTCGGTATTCTTCTCCGATGTATTTTCCTTAGTCAGCTGATTGTTTAGTTTCATGTCGGAACCTTTTGTTCTTTCATTCTCCACTGTTGCGGCTCCCAAATCAACTAAGCGTCCGAAGTCCAAAGTGATCCGACTGCCGATGCGCGTGTCTTTAACCTTTCCTTTTCCACCGTTGCGGCTGGGAAAGTCATTCCTCTTCCGAAGACCAAAGCTCTCTGACTGCCAATGCGCGTGTCTTTAACCTTTCCTTTTTCTCCGTTGCGGCTGGGAAAGTCATTCCGCTTCTGAAGTCCAAAGCGCTCCGACTGTCGATGCTTATAGTCACGCGTGTCTTTAACCTTTCCTTTTTCGCCATTGCGGTTGGGAAAGTCATTCCACTTCCTATGTAAATATCTTCCGACTTCTGATTGCTTTGGATGACTTGTCTTTGTTGCTTCCATCGTTGCGGCTCCCAAAGCAACTCCGCCTTCGAAGTCAAAATTGCTCCGGGTGCCGATGCTTATCAGTCTTTTAGTCGCACGTCTTTAACCTTTGCTTTTCCGTCGTTGCGGCTGGGAAAGTCATTCAGCTTCCGATATAAATATCTTCTGATTTCTGATTAAGAGTTTTTCCTGCCCGTTCAATAGGATTAAGTGTTTTTCCGATTTCCGATTTAGTCTAAATTTCTAGCACCTCCCACTGTTCGATTTTCTCCATTGATACCTGCGTGCCTGCCTCTTTTTCAGTAGATTGCCACATCCATTTGACATCAGTTCCCCTTCTATTTATAGCAGATTTCCATCAATGACAATACATTAAAACTTTAAGACTGAGCACTAGCTACCATCTACTAGTTCAGAACACACCACTCTGAAAGATATTCCAACACGGATAACTCCTAAAGCTTCCATTTGGAACTCTCCTTACTATAAAATTGAGGCACGATAATCTAAGGACCCAGACAGAAACTTACTATAGATTAAACAAATCAATTTTATTCAAAGAAATGACATGAACGGTGCAAAAGACTTGCAGCTCTATATTTTCTTATCACTAATCATAATAATAGATTACAATGCAATACAATGGCATGAATAGCCATGCAATTCGAATCCAAGAGAGGCCATTCGAATTGGGTGCATGAGAGTGGCTTACTTCTCAGTTAACACCACTCAGCACATCAATTAACCACTTAACTCCAACATAATTGACTCTAACTTACTCGGGGGTAGTTTATACTGAGTCTAACTGAATAGAACTCAACTACATTCCAAAAAGTATGTGAGGGCACCTATCTGACTTCAGTTAGCTGAGATGAACTAAACTGAGACACCAAAAGTAGGTGGAGGTGCATTCAATCACTCCAGTTAACTGCATTTAACCAAAATTAGGTGAAATCGTGAGGAAGGTTCCTTTAGCACTTTCGTTTAACTGAAAGGTAGGTGAAACAACCTCCAATTAACTGAACGAGGCACATATGTCAAGTAGATCAACCCATATTTTCTCCCTTATTAAAGGAGGAGGCTCAATTAGTCTCCTCGATTGAAGGAGAAGACTTAGTTAGGCTCCCTGATTGAAGGAGGAGATCCAGTTTGATGATGCAGTCACATGTTTGAGTCAAAACTTAGGATAAGTGGTAAATTAGACCAAAATAAGCCAAATAATGATGTGTCGTTGGAAAATGACTCCAACACCCCCCTTAATCTAATCTCGTGTGGAGGATTAAAACAAATAGGGACCCAACAGCAAAGTCCATAGGTCACCCTTTACAAATTTAATTCTAAAACTCTCAAAATAACTAAGTGAGGAAAAGAGGAAAAACCCAGTGGGAATGAAAACACCCCTCAAACTAAACACTAAAGAACTAATATTTCTTCACCATGATGGAAGTCACCCCAAAAAGTGAACAGAGGTAATATAACTTCTTCTCAGTGAAGTTCTTGGTGAAAATGTCTGCAATATGCTCATCTGTGGGGAAATATTGTACAATAATTGTTCTATCATGCATAAGCTCTCTGATGTAGTGAATGTGGATATAGATGGGTCTGGCTCTCTGTCTTTGAACCAGATCTGTCGACATCTTGATAGCACTCTGATTGTCACAAAAAATGACAGTAGAATTTTTGCTACCAATGTCAAACTCTGCTAAAATACCTTGCAGCCAAACTACCTGAATGCATGCATTGACCGCTCCCGTGTACTCTACCTCTGATAAAGATAGGGAAATGGATGCTTGCTTTTTTCTTGACCAAAAAATAGGCCCACCACTATACATGAAAACATATCCGTAAGTAGACTTTGGATCAAGGCTATCTCCAGCCTAATCTGAATCTGTGAATCCCACCAAGTCTATATCAGAATATGCATCATAGTGAATGTCAAAGTATCTAGTACCCTGCACATACTGTAGAATATTTTTGGCTTCCCTCCAATGAATTTGATGAATTTTTTGTATGTACCTTTATACAAAATTCACAGCATAACAAATATCAATCCTTAAATGTGTCAAGTAGAGAGGGCTTGCAATCAATTTCCTGTAGATAGTGGTATCCACCTCTGGTGTAGAATTTCCTTCCTCATGACTAATTCCTAAGAGGAATGGGAAAGGTGTAGCCTTACAATCATCCATACTAAACTTAATTATCAATTCTGAAACATACTTTGATTTGTTGATCATTATCCATCAAAATATTGAGTGATTTCTAAGACAAGAAATTGCCTTAGCAGGCCTAGATCACTCATGTCAAACGCTTCATACAAAGCGGTTTTTATGAAGTTGACTGAAGCAAGTGTGATTCCTGTAATTAACAAAGCATCAACATACAGAAATATAATGAATAAATCAACTTCATATTGTTGTAGGTACACATTTGTATCAGACTTACATCTTGCAAAGTTTTGTGATAGCATAAAAGAGTCCATCTTTGCATACCAAAATCTTAGGGCTTGTTTCATTCCATACAATGATTTCCGAAGTCTGCAAACTAATGTTGGGTGTGATATGTAACCTTTAGGATTATTTATGTATGTCTCTTCTTTTATATCCCCATGAATAAAATAATTCTTCACATCCATATAGTGCACCTCCCAATGTTTGGATGCGGAAATGGCTAAAACTAGCCGAATAGCATCCATCTTTGCCACCGGTGCAAAGGTTTATGTATAGTATACTCTTTGGACTTGTGAGAAGAATTTTGAAACCAAATGATATTTGTATTTTCAGGTTGATCCATCTGCATCAACCTTAGTTTGGTATACCCATTTTCATTGAACAAGTTTCCTCCCAGGTGGAAGGGAAACTAGCTCCCGTGTTGCATTTTTCTGAAGAGATTGATATTCTTCATCCATGACAGCTTTCCATATTGGATCATGATGGGCATCATAATATGACTTAGGATCAGATCCAACCATCATATATAACTTCTCATACATCAAAGGATCAGTGCAACAAACAAAAATACCTTTTCTTTGATAGTCTCCTTGGGTTCTTCTTGATTTGGCAGGATTTCCAATGCTTGAACTAGAGGAGGAGAGAGTATTTTCTGTACATTTTGGTAGATGAGTGGGATCATTCAGATATGATTCAGAACCTGATATTTCATTATCACTTATATTAGACATTACATTTGAAATATCATAGCACAAACTAACATCTTCATCTCCAGAATTTTCATCAAAAAGAGGAAGTAGTTTTGCAGTTTCTTCCTCAATTAGTTTCATATCTTAGAGAGGTTCTTCAAAGCGGACACTTCTGTCAATGATTATATTTTTAGTTCTGATATTTAAGCGCTTGCATCCTTTTGGTTCTTCATCATACCCAATGAGGATACACTCAACACTCTGTGGTTGTAAATACTTTCTTTTATCCAGTGGAATTCTAGCCCAAGCAATGGACTCAAAAACCCTGAGATTGGACACATCAGGCTTGTGACCGGTGTAAGATTCAAAAGGTGTTATCCATTTTAAGGATGAATTTGGAACCCTATTTTTAATGTATGCAGAAACATTCATATCCTCAGCACAAATATTTGCAGCCAAATCTTTAGACTCAAGCATGCAGATTGTCATCTCCTTTAGTGCTCGGTTTTTCCTTTCCACTGCACCATTTTGTTGAGGTGTGTAGGGAGCAATGTGTTGGATCTTGATCCAATTTTCTAGAAAAAGTTGCAGCAGCTCTGATTTAATGTATTGACCTCAATTATCAAATATGGTATCTTTGATCTTGCTCCCAGCAGTAGTCGCAACAGAAGCTTTAAAATTTATGAAATTTTCAAGAACTTTTGATTTCTTTTTGAGAAATTAGACCCTTGTAAATCTTGAAAGGTCATATATGAAGGTAAGAAAATACCTCGAGCCACTCATGGAGGTTTTTTTCATTGGACCACTGATATCAGAATGGATCAGCCCCAAAATACATGTAGCTCTTCTAGCTTTTCCTCAATCAAATGTATGCTCAGGATGCTTTCTGACTATGCATCCCTTGTGGATCCCCTTTGAGGATTTGATCGCTGGAAGGCCTTCCACCATGGAATAATTTTGTATCAGCTGCAAATATTTATAGTTTAGGTGTCCAAACCTCTCATTCCATAGCTGGGTGACATCATTCCCATGAATCAGGAGGGCACTAGGATTTGAATCGAGCACAAAGTTGGAAAACTCATAGGTCTTAGCAACATGATTTTCTTTCCCTACAACAATGAGTTTTCCTGTGGCTATCTCAGATATCTCAACTTCATTGGGGATGAATAAAACTCTTCTAGGAAAATAGTGTGTGTCATTTGATAAACATATAGCAAGTTTGAAGCTAAAGAGGGCACATATAGAACATTTTTAAAGTTTCTATGTTCTAGGTGGATAGTACCTTTTCCTTTTGATGAGACTTGAGAGTCATATACAATGTGGATGGAGATGCAGCTGTCAGAATCCAATGATGTAAAAAAAAACCTTGGATGCAACCATATGATTCAAAGCACCAAATTGAATGAGGAGACCTCTATCCTTTGAAACATTATCTATGAGTGCATGTCCTATTTCAGGCTGATTGTTCTGATCTGCAGTATCTTTCTTCCTTGCGCCTTCTGGAAGATAAATGTTGTTTTTCTCAAGGACAAGGGCCATCTGATCAATTTTTCTCTTCATGTAAGAGCTTTCAAGATGAAATCCTCTATCACAGTAAGAGAACTTTGTATTCTCTTTTCCATGTTGCTTGTTTTTCCTCGATCATGAGGGCTCATCCTTTTGGAATATGGGAAATTACTGAGAGGGGGGGTGAATCAGTATTGTTAACTTTTATAAATTAAAAAACCCACTTTTAACATTAATCATTAACACACAAAATCAACAAGAAACATAGAACACAGATTTTATCGTGGAACCCAATTGGGAAAACCACCAATACATCCTATTACTGCAAAATTATATTTACAAATATTTGTTTCCTGCTACAATATACAAGGATGGTAACACACCCTATTTACCAGCAACTATTGGAAGGAGGATATAACCCCTTGGTTTTATCACCTGCTACTGAAAGGACGCTACAACACCCTATTTACCAGCTACTACAGGAAGGAGGCTACGACCCCCTAGTTTTATCAGCTACTACTGAAAGGATGCTACAACATCCTATTTACCAGCTACTACTGGAAGGAGGCTACAACCCTCTGCAGGCATGTAGCCTACCCTAGCACCACCCTGCCACCCTAGCCTTATATGTTTTCCATATCTTCTTTACGATTACTGTCACATGTACTTCTTCGGTCTTTGTCTGCTGCTGCTGCTGCATTAATCTAGACACAAAGACACATTACTTACAATTCAAGCATCTGCTTTTATATCTTTTATTAATAACAAAATTCATTATGTCTCTTCAGCATCAAATGCATCCCTTAATAAAACATGCCTCTTCATTCTAGAACATGACTTTTCACTATCACACCCCTTCACTAATTAATTTTATGTTTATACTGCTACAACTAATGTTTCACTAAATACATATGTTCATCAATATAATTTTGTTTATAAACTCTGTTTAGTTTTTCAGTCACACCCTTTAATTCTGTTTATTAAATAAATAATACATTTTGTTTTAACAATCATTATCTTATTATAACAAATCTCACATTTTTCAACCAATAAAATTCTTGCAGATATAATTCGTTGTTTCTTCTTGTAGATGGTACTTAGATATTTTTCAAAAACCTTAGGTCACTTAGGATGGATTCGATTTGGCACTAGAAGGTTATGGTCACTGTGGATAAGCTAACAACTTTGACTTCATCTCCGACCATATCGGCTACAAAACTCCAGTCATGTTGATTATATCGACAACATTGTTACCTTTTCCCTGGAGTCTAGCAACACGATTGTTTCGACGGGCTTTAAGAATCGTTCTTCTTTTAAATTCGTGAATGTTTCGGCATATCAATGCATTGTTCAATTGTATCAATGACATTGTCACCTTTTCTCGGTGTATCGGTCTATTGTATCGGTGACATTGTCTAATTCATACCGAATGTGTCGGTTGCCTTATCCTTTTTATTCCAATTTTGGGGCATGCGACTGTTTCGATGAAAAACTCCACCCAAACACTTGGAAACCTTTGTTATTGACAATGTTTCTTCAACCTCTCCAATCATTTCAGAGCCCACTCGTCAGTCACCTCCGACGATGTCGACGAATTTATTTCAGTTGTGCTGAAACAATATTTTCCCAACCTCTCCGATCTTTTCGGTGCCCACTCACGAGTCACCTTTGACGGTGTCGACAGATTTCTTTCAGTTGTGCCGAAACAATATTTTCCCAACCTCTCCGATGGTTTCGGCGAGACTGGATGAGTTACGATGACATGGATGATTTAGTCAATCATTTCATAGTGACTGGATGAGTTACACCAACATGGATTTATTTCATTTGTGCCGACCGTTTTGGAGAGACTGCATGAGTTACATTGAAATGGCCATTTCGGGGAGACTGGATGAGTTACGCCGACATGGATTATTTTCTTTCATCCAACTTTGGAAGATGAAGTATCCAGAACATGGGGGACAACATGCTTATTTTATCTATGCAAACTTTATCCTAGGTTTTTCCTTTGTCATTACTGAACTTCTTTGACATCAATGACAACCATACTCAACAACCATGTCATCGCTTACTTTGACATTAATGAACTTCTTTGACATCAATGACAACTAAACTCAATATTCTCCCCCTTTGGCATTGATGGAAACAAATCCTTAATTTCCACCCCCTTTGACATTAACGACAAAGGCTTCCTTCTGATAGCTCTCATTGTCAACATATATCCCCCTGACATGCTTCCTTTTCTTCTTTCTGACAAATTCCCTTGCCAACATGTCTCTTCCCTTTCTTAACTGGACTTGTCACTAATCAATGCTTGAAGACTCTTCCCTAAGTGATAAATTCATAGACCCCCCTATCACTGTGCTTCCTTCTGCTCCATTATTGAGTCTCTCTCAGTCTACTTCCAGCCAATTTTATGCACCTTTTCTCTATGTCAACTATGCACCAGTCTTATCATTTAAACCTGATCATCTCTTGTTTTTGAGGAAGATATCTTTCATCATACCTCAACATTAGATAACAATTGAAATTTCTGAACTTAACTCCCTCTGAGTATATGATCCCTCCTAATTTTATTTTCAGGGTTCTCTTTAGATCGTGAGAGATCTTAGAAAATGATTCCACAATAACTATATCCTTCTTCATCTTCATCTTCATCAGTGTATTCTTTTACATCGCCATCTTGCTTTTCCTCATGAATGTCATTTTTATCTATGGCACTACAATGCTCATCATCATCTTTGGAGACCTCACTGATGTTTGAAATTTGTGTTTCTTTTGAGTCTTCGTAATCTGAATTTTTCTTTCATATATTCCCATGAGGTGTCCTACTTATTTGTCCTTTATCATCTTCTGTGTTTTTTTCTTGTTCTTTTCCCTTGGTCCTGCAGTCAGCAGCCTTGTGACCAAACTTATGACAGAAATAGCAATAACCATAGAACTTTCCTTTGAGGAATCTTTGATCTTTCTACTTCCCAACTTCCATCTTCTTCCACTATTTCTGAGTCTCTACTGAAACATTCTTTCTTAGTTTACATTATCTATCCATATGTCCAAATTTATTACATTTTTAACACTCTATGGCATATCTTTGAAGAGGTCCAAAACAGTTATGATTTCTTTCCTTTGGTTTACTAGGTGCATCCTTCCTGTATTCATGAACCTTTCCATAAGCTCTACATCTCAGGGCTTTATGACCAAAATTATTACAAAAGTAACAATGACCCAAAAATATCTGTCGATATCTATTTGTCATTGGTCTCTTAGACATCTCATTAGTTATGTTTTGTCATAAAATGATGGAGTGGATTTCTTGTTTATTTCCTTTTTAACTAGACTCTTTAGTGCAACAACATAGCTTATTTTATTTCCACCTTGGTTTGTGAAGGAAGAATATTTTGGCTTCTTTTCTTTGTCAAAACCCAAACCAGATTTATCACTTGATGGTATTTGGTTGCTTAAGATGTCATCTAAAATCCTTGAAATTTTCTCAAAATTTGATTTGATAGATTCTTCATTAACCCCTTTTCTAAATTGAATAATCTATTTTTCAATTTTTTCAAAATCTTGTAATCTCTTCCTCAGGTGCACTACTAGGTCCTCTTCAATTTTCTTGGCCTCTTGAAGTTGGTTCTTCAAGTCATTAATAATTTGTTTTGTCTCTTCTTGGTACTTTGATAGTTTTTCTTTCAAAACCTTGTTCTTTATCTTACATTTTTCAATTTCATCAACAGCAGCCATGTATTGAGTCTCTAGGTCCACTTCTAATTCTTCATATGATTCACCATTCTGAGTTTGAGTATCTATTCCCATGAATAGGATTTCTACATATTCACTTTCATCGTCACTATCTTCTTTGGAATAGAAGTTTTCATTCTTTTTCTTAAACTTCTTCTTATCCATGGACTTACACTTATGACAGCAAGATTCTTCATGATCACTCTCCTCTTGTTTTGGGTAAGGACACTTATTGGAAAAATGTCCAATTCTTCCACAATTAAAACATTTCAAGGGTAGATTTCCTTTAAATTTCCCAATACCTTTCTCAAGTTTTCTGATGAAGAGGGATTCTTCATCATCTAGGTTCTATAATTCATTATTGGATAGGGCTTTAAATGCTACCTCTTTTCTTGAAGGTTCATTATGTCCCATCCTCATCTCATATGTAGTGAAGATCCCATGTAGGTCATCTATTGTCATGGCATCAAGTTCATCACATTCTTCTAGAGTGGACACCTTTGAGTCATACTTCATTGGCAATGTTCTCAGTACCTTATCAACTACTTCTCTTTCCCTTATTTTCCTCCAAGACCTCTAATAGCATTTACAACTTCATCTACACTTAGAAGGTATTCTCCGATGTTTTCTTCTTCTTTCATTTTTAGGCTCTCAAACTACCCTCTATATGTCTGAAGCTTGGATTCTTTGACCTTGGATGCCCCTTCATAGATAATATTTAACTTATCCCAAGTAGCTTGTTTGGAATTTTTGCATTGCATGACTTTTACAAATACAATGTTTGTCAATCCACTTAGGATGGCATTTAAGGATTTTGCATTACCCTCATATTGGCCTAGATCCATATTGTCTGTAGGTAGGTTGTCGTCTATATTTTTATATTCTCTTTCAATTGCTTCCCAAACCTTCCATCCAAGATACATCAAATGGCACTTCATTCTTACACTCCATTATGCATAATTTTCTCCTATGAATAGTGGTGGTCTGTTGGTGGCTAACCCTTCTTCTTGATCCATAGTGGTTTTTATTTAGGATCTTCCTTCCAATGGTTAAATTGTAATGAAGGAACCCTCTCTGATACCAATTGGTGGAATATTGGACAATACTGAGAGGGGGGGCGGTGAATTAGTATTGTTAACTTTTATAATTTAAAAACCACTTTTAACATAAATCATTAACACACATAATCAACAAGAAACATAGAACACATATTTTATTTTGGAACCCAAGTGGGAAAACCACCAATACATCCTATTACTGCAAAATTATATTTACAAATAGTTTCTTCCTGCTACAACAAACAAGGATGGTACCACACCCTGTTTACCACCAACTACTGAAGGAGGGTACAACCCCCTGGTTTTATCAGCTGCTACTGAAAGGATACTACAACACCCTATTTACCAGCTACTACTGGAAGGAGGCTAGACCCCCTAGTTTTATCAGTTTCTACTAAAAAAATGCTACAACACCCTATTTACCAGCTACTACTGGAAGGAGGCTACAACCCCCTACAGGCATGTAGCCTGCCCTAGCACCACCTTGCCACCCTATTATGTTTTATATGTTTTCCAGGTTTTCTTTAGGATTATTGTCACTGGTACTTCTTTGGTCTCAGTCTGCTACTACTACTACATTAATCTGGATCACAAAGACATGTTACTTACAATTCGTGCATCTGATTTTATATCTTTTGTTAGTAACAACATTCATCCAATTCTCATGTCTCTGCAACATCAAACGCATCCCTTCATAAAACGTGCATCTTCATTCTAGAACATGAATTTTCACTATCACACCCCTTCACTAATTAACTTTATGTTTATACTCAATTGCAATTAATAATATACTATGCTACAACTAATGTTTCACTAAATATGTATCTTCATCAATCTAATTTTGTTTATGACACTATGTTTAGTTTGTCAGCCACACCCTTTAATTATGTTTATTAAATAAATAATACATTCTGTTTTGACAGTCATTATCTTATTATAACAAATCTGACATTTTTCAACCAATAGCATTCTTGCGTATATAATTCGTTGTTTGTTCCTGTAGCTAGTACTTAGATATTTTTCAAAAACCTTAGGTCACTTAGGATGGATTCAATTTGGTGCTAGAAGTTTTTGGTCATTGTGGATAAGCTAACGAATTTCACCGAATCTCTGACCATATCAGCTACAAAACTCTAGTCACTTCGATTGTATCAGTGACATTGTTACCTTTTCTCTGGAGTCTGGCTACATGACCATTTTAGTGGGATTTAAGATTCGTTCTTCTTTTCAATTCGTGAATGTTTCGGCGTTTCAACATATCGGTGCATCGGTTGATTGTATTGACGACATTGTCACCTTTTATTGGTGTATTGGCATATCGATCGATTGTATAAGTGACATTGTCTAAGTCATACAAACTGTGTCGGTTTCCTTATCCCTTTTCTTCTGATTTCAGGGCATGCGACCATTTCGGTGAGAAAATATGAGTTGACCCAAACAATCGACAACCTTTATTATCGACAATGTTTTATCAACCTCTCCGATCGTTTTGGCACCCACTCATGAGTCACCTCCAACGGTGTTAGCGAATTTCTCTCAGTTGTGCCGAAACGATATTTTTCCAACCTCTCTAATCATTTTGGCGCCCACTTATGAGTCACCTTCGACAGTGTCAATGGATTTCTTTCAGTTGTGGCGAAACAATATTTTCCCAACCTCTCTGATTGTTTCGGTGAGACTGGATGAGTTATGCTAAAATGGATGGTTCAGCCGACCATTTCGCAATGACTCGATGAGTTACACCAACATGGATTTCTTTCAGTTGTGCTGACTGTTTCGGAGAGATTGGATGAGTTACGCCAACATGGCCATTTGGGGAGACTAGATGAGTTACGTCGACATGAATTACTGTCTTTCATCCAACTTTGGAAGATGAAGTATCCAGAGCATGGGGGACAACATGCTGATTTTATCTATGCAAAATTTATCCTAGGTTTTTCCTTTGTCATTACTAAACTTCTTTGACATCAATGACAACCATACTCAACATCCACATCATCACTTCCTTTGACATTAATGAAATTCTTTGATATCAATGACAACTAAACTCTACACATTCAACTGTCGATTTTTCTCCTTTTGGTTGGGAGCGTCAAACTTAGTCTTCTCTTTATTTTTCTTTCCTTTTTCATTCAAAGATTTGGGTACTCCAGCAAAAAAATCTTGATCATTGGCCCGATCTCAAGGATCCCATCTGAACAAGTTTATCATGCTCATTGGTAAGGGACTCAATGAATTCATTTAGGGTTGGCATCTTCCAATTTGGAATTGTAATATTTACGATATGGAAGGTAGATATGAAGATAGAGTAGTTTGGTCCTTGCTTTGAAAGGATAGAAAGAATGAGTTGATCATCTTTCTTCTTAACTTCACATTGCATGAATTGGAGCACCAGGTGCTTAAACTTAGGGAAGAATTCATTGATGGTCTCAAATTTGTTGATGTATTTGTAACTTCGGAATGTATTCACTTGTATATTTTATGTATTGTACCCCAATGTTCCTATTGGGAAGTATAAGTAATGTAATTGAGTCATGTCATACCCCGATGTTCCTATCGAGAGAATCAATAATGTAAACAAGTCATGTAAAGTCATAGAGGTTAACCCTCCTAGTTGATCAGGGGTTAAAGTCCTCGCAGTTCTGGGGCACTAGGGTTATTAGACTCTCCTAGAGAAGTCGGCCTTGGTAAGTTATTGTCAAGTCAGAAAATAGTATAAATATAGAGTGAGCCTCTCTATTTATCACACAGTAACTCACACTCAGTTGTAGCGCACGAGTGAGAGAGAAGGAGCTGGGATAAGAGAGAGAATAGCTATCGGAGATCATCTTATTGTCTTTTGGTTGTACTATTGATATTTATGCTTATTCTATATCTGAGGAAGTTGCAAGGTTTTCTCCTTTATGGTTTCCCTGAGGAAAATATTTGTGTCTAATGTATCTTGTGATTGATTGTTGTGCATGTTATTCTCTCATATAAGATCCTAAGATAATATTATCTAAATTGATAAAAATCTAACAAAAATTGCCCAAATTGAGAGAGATCAATTCATTCTCCAACTGATAGGATCTCAAATTATATTTCTTTCCAAAGAGTTTAGAAATTTGTTCCCACACTTCCTTGGGAGTCTTCAATCCAGAGAGATGGAAAAGAAGATCCTTAGAAATGGAGAAGCATATGAAACCATACATTTCATCTAGTTTGTTCCTGTATTTTTCCTTCTCTATCACAGTATTTGGCTCTATCTCCATTCCCATGGTGACTATGTAGAGTCCTTTGGAGTGCAATGATATCTCAACATGCTCTTTCCACTGATGATAGTTGAAAGGAGTGAGAAGATTGCTTGAGGAGGAGTCCATTTTGTAGCTGTAGCGAATGCAATAGAAGTTCTTGAGATGCCTACAATCACACAAAAAAAACAAAATAAGGTCGAACAACCTGCACTTTTGCAGTTTGATTCAAGCCTGGATAGACTTCTATGGATAGAATCCAGAGGGAGCAAGGCTATTTTTCCAGGACTTATGTGGAAAACTCTTCGCTTCTGGTGCAGAGTTGGAATAATTTTGAGCAAGTTTACTCAATCTTCATCAAAGATCCATTGTAGCTTTTGTAGAAGAGTTTCATTGCCCTACCATGGCTCTGATAGCATATAAAATTGAGGAACCACAATCTAAGGACCAAGACAGAAACTTACTATAGATTAAACAGATCAATTTTACTTAAAGAAATGACATGAATAGTGCAAAATACTTGCAGTTGTATATTTGCTTATTATTAATCAGAATAATAGATTACAATACAATGCAATACAATGGCATGAATATCCATGCAATTCGAATCCAAGAGAGGTCATTCGAATTAGGTGCATGAGAGTGGATTACTTGTTAGTTAACACCACTCGACACATTAGTTAACCACTTAACTCCAACATAATTGACTCTAATTGACTCGAGGGCAATTTAGACTGAGTCTAACTGAATATAACTCAACTTCATGCCAACAAGTAGGTGAGGGCACCTATCTGACTTCAATTAGCTGAGATGAACTGAATTGAGAAACCAAAAGTAGGTGGAGGCGCCTTTAATCACTCCAGTTAACTACATTTAACCGAAAATAGGTGAAATCATGAGGAAGGCGCCTCTAGCACTTTAGTTTAATTGAAAGGTAGGTGAAAAAACCTCCAGTTAACTAAATGAGGTGCATATGTCAAGTAGATATTGAAGGAGGAGGCTCAGTTAGTCTCCTTGATTGAAGGAGAAGAATCAGTTAGGCTCCCTGATTGAAGGAGGAGATCCAGTTTGATGATGCAGTCACTTGTTTGAGTCAAAACTTAGGATAAGTGGTAAATTAGGCCAAAATAAGCCAAATAATGATGTGTGGTTGGAAAATGACTCTAACACTTACTTGCTTGTTTATGGAAAGGAAGTTGTCCTGCCATCAAACCTCTTACTTCCCTAGTTGTAATTGGCCCAATCCTCTCTACAGGATGAATCCTCCCCTCTTTAGAAAAGGAGAGGGAGAAATCTAGAAATAAATTGTACCAACACCAACAACTAATTAAGAGATGGTTTGATGAGAAGTCTTCGACAAACCGAGGTTTTTAGGTTGGGGATTTGGTGCTGAAATGGGAAAAACCCCACAAAGGCAAAAATTATTATACCAAATTTCAATGCTTGTGGATGGGGCCATTCACTATTACAGAAAATCTTGGCCTTGGTACTGTATGATTGCAGACACTGGAAGGTTTCCCTGAAGCCTATCCAATGAACATCCAACTCCTCAAGAAGTACTTTACTTGAGGTAAGCATTTACTTATCTATACATAGGTGTGTTTCTTTGTTTTCCTTTTTTCTTTGATTTGATTTGAATGTTTGCTTCTTTGAAACATGATACTGACTAGGCATTTGGCTAGAGCTAGTGATCAGTCTATCTCCAGAATTTTTGTTGAGAAATTTGAAGGTGGATATGTTGGAAAATATTTACTCGGTTTATATCCGAAAGAGTTCTCTTATGGGAATACAACCCATATTCTGGGAAAACCTTTTAATTTTCAATATTTCCCACCTAAGTCATTATCTTTACAAACTCTCATTGCAATAACTGAAGCTTAGTAGTAATTTGGTCTTCCTGTCATATGTCCCATTAGTGACTAGCGGCAAATCTTTATAGCATGGTCAACCTTGTTCTATTCTGGGTATCACCTTCATCACCTTGAAATAAAATTCAACTAAATAAGTGTAAATTGTAAGATAGGGGGTCTTGTCACAAGCTAGCCTATCATGTTCATATATATTCAGTGAGTGGAATTACCAAAATATGGTTACCAAGCCAAGGTGATGGCTTGCAATTTACATTGTAATTAATACTTGTTTTTGTTTTTTTATGATTAGACACAACTTGTTGTATTCAAGGACAGGGGATCTTATCACAAGTCATCCTGACAATGATCATGGATCCTGTTTTGGATTGAAATTACTGAAAGGTGGTTGCCAAGCCATGGTAATTGCTTTTAGTTTCAAAACTAAAGGACAAGGAGTCTCCTAACAGAGCTAGCGTATTCAATTTCCAGGTAGGATTTATGAATGGCATTGCACCTCACCAGGGAAATGGTCTTGTTTCAACTAAGTTTTGGTTAGTTTCTTTTGTCAAAAAAAAAGAGAAGAAAAATCTGTATATATGTGTGGAAATAAAGTCACTAATTCATAATCAATAATTCAAGGTGATTGTTGTTTAAATCATCCTAAAGTGGATCAAGGATTTCCTAAGGTTCGTCATAAGATGTCCTCTTTTGACTACGTATTGGTCACAACGATACCCTATTGCATCTAGGTTGCTTTTGTCAGCTAAGCGTCATTATAAGTGGCTTGGGGAGGGAAGGTAATACTTTTTTTTCTAGATTCGATTGTATTCTTATTGAGTTAATCTTAGATTATAGACTTAAATAATTTTCTTGATAACATATCTCTCTTCAATTTTTTAAGTTGATTTGTATAGAGATAACTGCTTCACCTAGTGAGGCGCCATTTGTTGTCAGCACAACATATCCCATTTCATTTGATGAAATGGGAACCCCATTCATCATTATTAAGGTAATGTTTTGCTATTATCATTTTATTATGGGGTATTATTCCTTGGTGCTTTCATCCTTTTATCATGTTCGAAACTTAATAAAATTATAATTCAAAGCCTTGTTTATTTTTGTTTGTGAATTGCAGAAAATCCTCCATTTTTTTTCAAATTTATGTTTCCGCAATCCACAAAAGAGGATAGCGAAAGTCCTTTTTTTAAGGTTTTAAAATTATTTTTCTCGCAACCTGCAATGCTGATTGTGGATGTTGTAATTTCTTTTATTTTCCATTTTAACCTTTCTGCAACCCGCAATGCGGATTGCAGATGTCGGAAAACCTTTTCGAAATAAAATTTCAATTCTTCGGTTTCATAATTCCGCAACCCACAATGTAGATTGCAGGAATAGAAAACTCAAAACACAATAATATCGCAAAATCGCACTTCCACGATCTCGCAAGCCAAAATGCAAATTGCAGAAGCAATAGAACTAATTTCTAGTCACAAACGTTATCCCACAATTCTGCAACCCGCAATGTGGATTGCGGATTATGGAAATCAAAAAATCAAAAAATTATCAAAAGTTTGTCTCTGCAATTCTCTTTCCCACCTCAATCTCAACCATTGATATGTTTAAAATATACAGTTTAAATGCATTTCATCATTGGGTTCGATAGTTTAAATATTTAGATTTTTCACTGTTTGTTCATCATGTTTTTTAACTTACGTATTTTACCTGTGCAAAAGAATTTGCTGTGAATTTTCATTAGACCCATGAATTTCCTTTCTCTTAAGCGATTTACTGTTAAGTCTTTCGAATCTCTTCCTTCCATTGGTTTAATTATAGTAATTTTCATTTTGGGTAAAAATTGATCGTTTTCCTATTTTTTTTATCAAAATTTACCTCATACCCTACAACCATGTCAAGGAACACAAGGTCCAAAACCACTCTCAATGAGAAAAAGAAGAAAGACCTCAATTCCAAAGTCTTGTCAGACATTAGTGGGCGGGTATCTGAAACTTATCATCTATAATGGTCTAGGATTTATGCCATTTTCGATAATGATGACTTCTCTGGCATCCAACATGACCAATCAACTTTTGTGAACATAAGCAAATCACAACTCCATGCTATAGCGGCCTGGCCTACCTTTATTCCCTACATAGACCCCATCAAATGGATAGTCGACCACACAAACCCACAGGACCACTCTTTTAATGACTAGGCTCACACCCATTTCGCTTTCTTTCGTCCAGAGGTATTCGCCAGATCCTATACCCTTAACCACCTCAGCAATTGCTTAATAAGCAATTCCTTGAAGCCTATTCTACACCATATAATTTTGAGGAAATGATAAAATCATGGATGGATAACCCTGCAAAATTCCTTCCTAAGCCAGATAAATTATACCCTATCTCCTATTTTAGGGAACCTTTTTCCCTATTGGAGGCCATGTTATGCGGGTTGTACGGGTTACCAAATGACACAGTGTTTAAGGAAAAATTGGTGCCCCTCGCCCATCATATTCTTACCAAGGGGGAGTCCTTCAACATGGCTCAAAATCTATCATTTGTTTTTAAGGAAACCATCGAGAAGTAGCAGAAAACTCTGACGTCCAAGAATCCCACCTTCTATATGTTAGCTTATGTAATGGACGTATTTTGTGCAACATTTCCACTCCCAACCATGGGATGGAATTGGACAAGGGTTGGACCCCCTGTCCATACTTAATCATTCAGCATTGTGGGAGGACAACTTTGTCCCACTCATATATGATATCTGTGACAACTTTATAGGGTCAATTTATCAACATATATTCAAAGACGATGCTCCTACTTTTTCAGATACGACCGGAGAACAGATCTCCAACATTGGGGGATTGGTATGTCGGTGACTATTTTGCATACATTAGAATCTGGGGTAGCAACATTGTCGATCTGATCCCCAGGATAGTTCCAAACATAATGGTTCTAGAGGATAATTATTTTTAGACTGTGATTGATGGATTTTTTTCCAAGCTTACTGCAGCTACGAGGAAAAGGTTGCCAAAGTTCCCCCTTAGCCTTGGATAGTTGGTGATCCAAAATTCTACCCATGCAGGTACTCTGGGTAAGAAAATTGTTACTCTAAAACTTGGGGAATCCCCCAAGAGAATTCATGACCCAAATTCCTTCCTGGATAACCATTTTACCTAGGAGCATATGAAAATTGGTTACTCAAATCAGAAGGACACACATGCGTTCATGTTCGAGCGCATTCTTGCACACCCTATTGTTTATTTTTCATCCATCATTGTCTTGCAAACACCCAATCACTCTCTTAGAATGTCCTTTGTACACTAACATTAGATCTCAATTTCAAAAATATTTGTTATAATATCGACCTTCCTAACCTTTTAAAGCATTAAACTATGATGATTTCAAAATGGTTCTCATAATACTTTTTGACCACATAAATAAACTACTAAAGAAAACCAATTAAATCCTTACATTTTGTAAGGTTCAATAAATCAAGATTAGGCTTATAGACATTAATAACTGCCATCACCATCATCATCATCATCATCATATATATATATAAACTACAACCAATACTACCCTCCCCTTGGAGGATCAGGGGGGGTCTTATACTTAGCAGAAGATTGCAAGCTAAAAATTAAATATGGTCCTGGACACTACTCTAACAGTAAGGTGGAATTAGTTGTGTTATGGTCAGTCTTCAACATTGCAATCTCTCGAGATATTACTAACTTGCAACTCTTTGAGGATTCTAAAATGGTCATCGACCGGGCAAACAATAAAATTCAGATTAAATCCCCACATGAGTTCATTCTCTTTCATTTCTTTTGTTCATGTGTAGAGAGAATTGAACATAGAAGCAAACGACCAAAAGTGCATTGTTTTTAAAACCTAGAGCAACAGAGATGTAAGAACTAAGGGAGGCAACATTGTATAATTGTATCAAAACATCCATAAAGCATTTTTAGATATAGCAAAAAAACAAGAGGGAATGTTTCGATGGTCCGTTTTTTTGTAGAAATATGGGGAACAATTTAAATGGAATATTAAGATATGATGAAATGTAAAGCTCAAGCAGTTTTTGATGTAAGTCCTTTAATTTATAATATAAGTCCTTAAAACACCATTCATGCTTATTTTAATAGAATGAAATATTTTTTTAGCTGGCTATATATATATATTTGTTGTAAATTAAACATCATCATAATTGTTAATAATTATCTAAATGAATATAATTATATTTTTTCTTTTTCTTCCTCATCATATATATTTAAGTATTACTATAGTTTTCATACACCACCACGAAAAACTGTGTGAATTGACTTTTTTTTTTTTTTAAATTGAGTATGTGAGGTAATACATGTACAGAGTGGATGGAGTCATGTCAACGTGGAAAAATGGGTATATGTAAATGAAAGCTATTGGGTAAGAAATATTGGCATACCCTTTTTTCCCACATAGAAATAAAAAATCGCAATTATTTTTATTAAAAAAGCCACATTATATACATGATGTCATAGCCAATCAATGAGTAGAGCCTAATAGATGTAAAAAAAGAATTCTAAAAAAGTGTCACATAACATAGTCAAGAACACATGTGGATCCAAGCCCAAAAAAAAAAACTTAAAAAGGTTGAGCAATAGGGGTATGTTCAATGACATGAGATCTATTTACTTCCCAAAAATGTCAGCTGAATTTATCTATGAATATCTCAAATTTTGAGAGAATATCGTCAATCATGATTTTCTCTCGAAAAACAGGGCAAATAGATAGATCCAGAAAGAAATCCATATATCTCAAAATGTCTTTCAAAATCGATCTCAGAAGATTATTTTTGGAAGGCTATCCAAGCTTGATGTAGTGAATCCCTAGTGAAGAATCCCCAAAAATATGCATATACTCACTGCAAATTTAATCTATCGTTTCTCATAAACTTGAAAAACACCTCAGCTCAATCCATCACAACAAGTCTGCTCTAAGACACCCCATAAAAAAAACACCAACTTCTAACTTTATCAATGATAAACTCCTTGAGGACTATGGGGAACAGTGGAAGCCTTAATATGTGGAAAGGAATGGAGAATAGCCACATAATGAGAAGCATAAACAAAATATCGTTGGAAAATGACTTTGTTGAGCGCAAATCAACAACATCGGCAGAGCTTTGAAAAGGAGGAAGGATTTGTCATGATACCAAATCCGTGAGGCATCAATAAAGGTCAAAACCATGGCAGCATGTAAGAAAAAGATGCGTGTTGCATACCAACTTGTACACGTTACATTTTTAAGAATAAATCATCCATCATCATTGTTTTTTGTTTTTTGTTTTTTGTTTTTGGTTTGGGTCCATGTTTTGGAAATCTGTTTATGTCAAATTGTCTTTCTTTGGATTATTAGGTGACTTTGCATTTTAGGTAATGTGTGTAAAATAGAATGGTGCAAAATAATAATAAATATCATAATTAACAAAATTAGTTATTATAATAAGATTATTATAAAAACTAAAAGTTCGGTTTTTTTTTTTTTCAAAAATTGTTTTATTGGATTATTAGGTGACTTTATATTTTTGTAATATAATGGGATGTTACAAAATAATTATAATTATCATAGTTAACCAAATTAGTTATTATAATAATATTATTATATAGACCAATAGATTTTAACTTTAAGAGTGAAATGGCATACACCAATTTGGTGTTTTATTGATTAATAATTATTAATTGATTAAATTAAAAAATAAAAATAAAATTATATTATTTTTATGACAAAAGTTAAATTTTAATTTTTAGAGTGAAATGGTTTACATTTAATCATTTTTAATTAATTAAATTTAAAAATAAAACTAAAATTATATCATTTTTATGAAGAAAATTGAATTAAATTAAAATGTTAGAAAAAATAAAAACTTATCTAATGAAAATAAAGTTATGATATTGAATTCCCCACAACGAGTGGCATTCCCATGGATAAGACTTCTCCTCATGCCTCCATGCGCGTCCATATGAACCCATGGATAAGGTTCCTCCTCATGCCTCCATGCACGTCCATATGAAGGACTGCCAACACGATGTGGCACTCCTCCTGTAGCTACCCGTCATCCTGTTGTAAACACTATGGTACGAAGAATTCATTTTTCTTTCAGTCGAACGTCCTATCATCAAACCTTACCTAGATAACAAAGGGTTTATTTGAGGAGAACAACAATGGCATGACCCTCTCAAATAGAATAGGACGCCTGGAAACTAACGTCCATTAGCTACTGCAAAATCACTAGGAATTTGATGACAAGCTCAATGCTCTTGCTCAGGTGCTGACAAGCGAAGTTTTTCAACGTAAAATGGCTCCCTCCCTCTGATTAGTTCTGTGCTTTGTCCCATTCCTAGATGGTATATAAGTTCTAACATTTTTGGTATCTCATTCTCAAGAATCAATGGAACCTCCCTTTTTGTTTAAGGGTCCCATATAGTCCTAATAGTTTCAGTCTTAGAACCACTATACTTAGCTCAGTTTTTTTAGAGTCAGTGTGCTAAACTTTATAGTTATGAACAAGTCTTTATGTTTTCGGCTATTCAAATGTTTAGTTAGCAAATATATCAATTTAAACTAAATGCTTTTGATGGAGTTTTGGAGAGGGCAGTGGTCAAGTCTTCCTACTAATAAACCAA
Source organism: Pseudotsuga menziesii (assembly GCA_001517045.1). Classification (NCBI taxonomy): domain Eukaryota; kingdom Viridiplantae; phylum Streptophyta; class Pinopsida; order Pinales; family Pinaceae; genus Pseudotsuga; species Pseudotsuga menziesii. The sequence continues at coordinate 51,609 of LPNX010131875.1, read as the reverse complement.
CCTCTACAAAAAAATATAAAATCTCTTTTAATAATATAATAAATTTGAGACTCGAATCTTTAAAAATATATATAATATTTAATTAAAAAAAATATTAACATTATAAAACATTTTATAATATATAATTAAAAATAAAAATATTTATAATATTTATAATATTAAAAAATAAAAAATTAATACCACTTTTTTATTTTATTTTATTATAATATCATTAAGGTTGTCATCGTCAGCTGTATCGAGGAGATACTCTCAACTTCACAATGCTCATTCAACCTTTTTTTTTCATATTGAATTTTCAAGTTTCAATAAAAATATAATCAATTTGGAAGATATAAAAAATGGAGTGTATAAGTGGCTTGCTTCGACAACCAATCACATCTCAAAAAATGTACGTTTAAATGAGTTATCTATACCAATTGATCTACACCTCTATTTTAACTTATACTAAGTTAATGTTCATCAATGACTTTTTTTCCATTGGCAAATTGATCAATACCTCTAATAGCATTCAACTTTTATTAAATTAATGTTTATCAACGAAGAAATCACGTCGATAGGGATTGAATGGTTAAGAGATAGTTATGAAATGGAAGATAGTTTGGATTTTTTTTTATTCCCCATATTCTTCTAGTTAAACAGGTTCAACTATGAGTCATCCATGTCTAACCACATGTTATCACCGACATTCTTCCTATTATCCATTTATCAACTATCACTTATTGTTATATTCTTTTTCTTTTTATCTCACATTCTTCTAGTTATCTGCCATAAACTATTGGTTTTCCATTCATCATCTATGAGTTATCCATGCATTGTTACCAGTTATCCATTCAGCACCTAGCAACCAGTTATTTTTTATATTCTTTTTTTTTAATTGTTTATTTCAAATTTTGAATAAGTGTCATAAAATCAAATGAATCTCGAGAGTACATTTGTCTCATCCTCATCTGTAGATGAAAAGACATAAGTCGTAGTCCATCCCAAATCTCAAATAAAAATGGCTATCAACATAATAATGCTTATCGATAAATTTTTTCATTTAACTTATTTTTCAGTACTTCATCTTTCACTTAAAATTAGTAGCATTCCACTTCTATTAAATTAATATTCTGCTTTCAATTTCTTATTAATACTTAATCTTTCAGGTAAAATAATCAAACTGTTACAAGGTATATTCAATTAATGTCCATCAACGAAATTTTTCACTTAACTTTAAAAAGGTTTTCACGTAACTTTAAACCTTTTTAAAGTTGATAATCAATTGGTGAATAAATAAATAAATAAAAACGTATTTTATTCTGAAAAAATTCCCAAGAGAATTCTTGGATCCCTCGATTCCCTTTGTTAGGTGGAATCCCAATGAATATGAATCGCAATACTTTTCTTATTTTTTTGCGCTAAAGGTACAATCAGTGTTGCATTATTAGTCAAGTCCGACTCCCACCCAGTGCTAGTAAACCTAAAATCTAAAAAAAATAATCAAATGATATTATATAAAAAGGAAAGTATATATGATAAAAAGATGAAATTTAAAAAAATTATATTTTTTAATATAATAATTATTAATAATTTTAAATTGAATTAAAAAACAACTCCCACCAAGTGCTAGTAAACCTAAAATCTAAAAAAATAATGAAATGATATTATATAAAAAGGAAAGTATATATGATAAAAAGATGAAATTTAAAAAAATTATATTTTTTAATATAATAATTATTAATAATTTTAAATTGAATTAAAAAACAATAATATATTAAATATCATAATTCATATTTATATTATAATTTCATAATAAAGATATACAATAAAGACATGTAATTATATTTATATGGATACTTAATAAAAAGTATTAAGTATTAGCGAATGTCTCTTGTGATTGTATTATGTATTTTTTTGGATTATTTTCTATGATTGTTTCATTAACCTAAGGATTATGGTATGTTGAGATTTGTATGTTGTTATAAATTGGTTTTAGCAGTCAATGTGGGATAATATATAAGATATCATATACAAAAGAAGGGACACCAAGCAAACAAGCATACTCACCCAACAACCAACTGGTCATTATGTAACTAAGAGACATCACTCCTTTGTTAAGTTAGTATGCTACAGGATATTCACTATTTCATTACAAGCAATGTTAATTTATATGTTATAATATATATTTTAAGGTATGTCAAAACATATACTAAGATATATCATAAAATTTATTTAAGTATTTAGGCATTCCTGTGTGGCCAAAAGCCTTACCCTAAGCCCTAACCCTAATGCCACGATAGAGATATTGAGAAAGTGGTAAACAACCTATAACAAAGAGATAGAGTGACCTACAATGACCTACATCAAACATGATAGAGAAAAGAGGATGAGATTTGCTTCACAATTATACAGGACCCATTATCTATAAATGATTATTAACCCATATACTACTATCCCCTAACTCCTTAACAACCACAAATTGACTTATCACTAACCCTCGATTGGCCCCTAATAGCCTCACCATTGACCCACTAACAATCTTTGACACTATCCATTGATCAATTACTAATTCATTAACCCCTAATCCCTATCTACTAAAAGGTAATCAATGGGATATCTACCCCTATGTGAGCTTAAACCTTAGCCATTAACCCACTAACACCCTTAACCATTAACCTCTAACTAATTAAATAATAACTATCTTAATCTATATCTTATTAATTCATAACTAAACATTAACATGTAATTATCCATAACCTACTAACTATATATAAAAAAAAATTAATTTGAGTTTTAGAAATCACCTTAATATTTACCCATAATGATTCATTAATAAAAAACCTTACTGAAAAACATGATGGAAAACCTTACTGAAAAACCCTCAGTGTTCTAGCATTCAATTGTTTGACAAATTTATAATATTATATAAGACATTATTTTGCTTGCACATAACAACCAAGTAACATGCACAATAACCAAGATAGAAGACCTTTTATTTCAATAACTCATAAACTTTTATATTTCACATAAGTTTGAGATGTTAAAAGAAGCCTTCAACTTTTACTTTTTACACGTGAGTTATTATGGATCTCCATCTTAAACTAAGGGTCTCATTTTTAATTTTTTAGTGTTTAAAAATTAAGTTTATATTTATCTAATAACGTTTTTCCATTATGACGATAACTTTTTTCATTATGACAAAGGAAATTTATGGGAAATCTCGTCAATAAAGGAGATTTTGTAACATATATAGCATACTTTTATATTGAAAGATAAATACAACTTACAAGGAATATATATGACGGAAATTTATGGGAAATATCGTCAATAAAGGAGATTTTGTAACATATATACCATACTTTTATATTGAAAGATAAATACAACTTACAAGGAATATATATATGAAGTTTAACCAATGCCATTACTTTTAAGTGAAGTTTTATTTGCAATTGTAATAATAATAAATAATAATAATCTATTTTTAAGGTCACCGTCAAGCGAGACATCAAATTGGTGTATGAGACCTTCTTGTTTGTGGGACAAGGGACCCCCCTCTGCGCAACGATTTAACTGCTAAAGTCTACAGAGGTGTACATACACTACCCCCTCTGGATTTGAACCCGTGACCTCCTAAGAAGAAACACATGCTCTTAACCATTAGGCCCACTCATGTTGTAAGTGAACATCACCATCATTTAAGGGAGGGTTTATTAACAAGCATGATGGTGCCGTCAAGGATTTTATTTACCAAAATAATAACTAATCTAAATCTTAGAAAATCTATGAGTGTTTTTATCATTAACAATGTTTTTTTTATAATGATGAAATTGTTGTTTCCAAAACATATGTTTTTTCTTACACCGTCGTAACCATAACTTTTATTCTTAATTTAAAAAATTTAAAAATGGTTTTTAATAGTAAATGTTACCTTCAAGAGGATTGGTTCATGAATTCAAACATAAGTCATCTGAGTATTTGGTTCTATAGTTTATGCTTTGATATTTTTTTAAAAGTTAAGACCAAAAAAAAGATTCAATTGATGTTGACACTATCATGAGGTTCTTCAATCATGATGTATCCGTAAATGAGAAAGCAAGAAATTTTCAACCAAATTGTATCACATAATTAGATCTAGAAATCATTAAAGAAGGTTGTGAAATGGTTGAAAAATCGGCCATAATATATGGAAAACTCTACATGAATAAAGACAATATTATTGTGTTAGTGTGTATGAACATTTTATCAATGAAGGTGTTAAAATTTTCTCATAAGATATATCAGTATTTCAAAGAATTAAGAGGAGAGGAAAACACTATGCTATTATCAAATTCTTGAATATGTTTGGTTGGAAGAGATTCCTCAACAAAAGAAAAAAAATCATGTGAGAGACCAATTAAGAGATAAGATACATGAATATGCCCATTATTATTTGATGGATAAATTTAAAAAATTATTTTCAACCTTGGTTGTATCAAGTCTCAAGGGGAACTTGAAGTGAAGAGATTCAATAAAATGGAGTATGATGCACTCATGAAAAAAAAACATAAAACATAGATGTTAGGAAATTCCTTATTAACAAGGAATACATATGTTGCAAATGGTTTACAAGGTGAATTATAAGTAAAATGGGTCATTTAAAACACATAAAAAGAACTTGTAAATGGTCTTTACCAAATTCATTTTAGCCAAAGCAACATATTTTGGTGGGAACATCCATCGGATGGGTTTAAAGAGTGTTTTCAGCAATGCGGATTTGGAGTAATAACTTTATGTGTTAATCTTAGCTATTCCAAGTAGCAAGGAAAGAGCACCAAGGATCGAGATTAGACAAATCTCTTTGCAATTTCAAGTAGGATCCTAGAACTTAGTGCATTAAAGTTGACAAACACCTACAAAGGGTGGATTCAAGAAATATTTATGATCACAACATCATCATCACACTTAGTCAAAGTTAGTGTGATTTAAAAGGTGGAGTGTGAATTATGATACGCTTTTGATATGTTATATTTAAGTGTTTTAAATTATTTCTTAGGTGTAGAAGTTTGGTAGACCAAGTATGTTAAAGGTCTATAGGGTAGGTTCAATGTTGTAGATCTACCTAAACCCTGGATCTAGCAAGCTTCAAGAGGGATCAAATCTATGAAGGTGCAAACTTGTTTTAGATTGTATAATGTGAGGAAAGGTTTTTACCTCAAGAAATTAGATCCTTGTCGATGATAGATCTAAGGTTTAGATGGATCTATACGTATTTAATTATCTTTTTTTTAATTGTAGTTTTTAATTTTTGGGTGAATCCATGAACATTGGTAACACTTTTAAACCAAAAGTTACAGAGAAAATTCGAACTTTTGCTCATTTATTAAGTCAAAGCCCTCGAAACTTATCTATGCCTTAAGAATTTCGACATAGAATTAAAAAAAAAACAAATTGTAGGGAATTATGTTGTCTTTCGAATGATAATTTTTTAAAATGCTAATATCATTTGATGTGTCAAAATTGCATTTAATGAGATGTTTGTCCTTGCAAATTTCAAGAAAAGTTAACAAGTGGCTTGTGTGCACGCAAAGTAATTTAATTATAAATATATAATTTTTGAAAAAAAATATGAAACTAATCTACACAGAATGCACTAGGGTGTATATTTTTTTAATTTATTTTGGAAAATTATATTTTTTATTAATTTTTGAAACTAACCATTTAAAATTTGGATCATTTTGAAACTATTTTTTATTGCTTTCAAAAATTAAAAAACCAGAAATACCCTTTTGAATAAGACGTGTTGATGTGGGGTGTATATATATATTTTTTAATTGTTTGGTCATGTACTTTTATGTTATTGATTTTTCTTTGAACTGCTCCGAAGTTATGGACATGATTTTTAAGTGTAAGACTAAAAAGAAATTTTTTTTTTAAAATCATACGAACTCAAAAACACATAAATTATATGTCCATGGATAGATGATTTATTGATGAATCCATCGGGATTAATTATGCCGCCTAAGGTGTAATTAATGATAGGGTTTATACCTTTGAAAGAGGTCAGTAAAATTAAATCAACAAAAAAGGGGGTTGAAGGCATGTTTTTAAAGCCCTTGATCAAGGTGTTAACAATCGTCAAATGAGGGTTTGAATATATTTTAAATACCTCAATCAAGAGTTTAGTTGTGGTGAGCTAATGGCTCAATCGAGCTACTTTCTCCATTTTCATGTGAACTATTTGTATGTGGACTATTTTATTTATTTTTCAATAATGATAATAACTTAATTGAGTTATTCACTCAATTGAGTTTGTTTTAAAACCTCAACCGAGGGTTTAGATAATCCTCGATCAAGCTACAAAGCTCAATCAAGGTTATCTAAACCCTTGATCGAGGTTTTAAAAAAAGATTGATCGAGTAATTGGTTAAGCCCTCGATTGAGTTTTTTTTTCAACGATTCACACTCACCTCTTGCCAAAAAATGTTACCCATCTTCATGAGAACACCCTTTAGTTTCTATGAATGTCGTTTTTAAAAAAAATTGATTTATTAGCATTACTCTTAATTAATACCAAGCACTACAATATGAAATTCATTAATTACAAACAACAAAGATAAATATGCATTCCTATATTTCCTAATTTAACATTTTAAAAGAAATTTGGATCCACTCCTACTAAATTTGACTTTATTTTGAGTTTTTATATGTTGACATCAATGTTATAATCTCTTCAATAATCGGTTGTAAAATTTAGTATGGATTCATTTCACAATTGTATTTATGTTTGTTGAATTTAATATATATATATATATTTCATTTTTGTCATGACACAACATTATATTTATTTTTGTTTTAGACTAATTTAATTTTTTAGTCAACATGTGTTATAGATGTGACGCATCTCACCTACCTTGTAAAAAGTGTCTCTCGTTGTAAAAATATCATCTCCACCCATGGAATTAAGGTAAACAAATTTGGTCAATCTCTTTCTCAAAATATTTAGATGAGTTGTCAATATATATACACTCTTTGCAGAGTTTGATCTATCTTATGGTCACTAATGTAAATATATTTTTTTTGTAGTTAGAGACAGATCTCCAAGCGATGAGATCATTCAAAGCTTAATATTGGACAACAACGAAAAGTATGCAAATGTATGTATAGGGTACAATGGATTTTGTTTTTTGTATGGTAGAAGTCACTTTGACTGGTAAGATATATTCATATTCTCATTGGGAAATATTTATGTGACATGGGGGCATTCAACTCATAAGATAAGACATTGGTGCAAGAAAGTGCAAAGAGAGTTGATGTACTAGTGAGTAGAAAAGGAAAGGAAAGCACAAAAGATGATAGTGCAATGGGCACAAGCAACAAAATTCATAGGATAACTAAGGCACAATAGAGTAAATCATGTGAGGAGATGGTTCAATAAGTGGAGAATTTGCACATAAGGGATGGATTTACAAAGAAAGGTTTGCAAGTTGGGTATGTGTCTATTGTATGTTAGAAAAATAACATATAAAGATGATGATCAAGAAGGAGATCAAGTTGGTTTCCATTGAGTTGCTTGTTACTTTTAAATACGAAAGGATGAGAAGGTGTCGATACAAGGAAAAGCTCAAAGAAATAGATTGGCTTAAGGTTGGAGGCCACGATTTGAGAGCATTGCTAAGGACAAGAGTAAAGATTGACATTGAGGCACCATTGAGGTTAGTATATGTAAATATTTTCATATATTAATGAGAATGCACTAAGGTGCATACTTCAAGTATACGTAAATATTTTGAGATCTTAATGAGAATGAGTAGCTCAATTCTTAGTTCATTTTGTCTAGAAATTGTGTTATGTTATCATTGCGCCGAAAGGCGCTCTTCAGCCCAGTATGAGGGAGATCTTGTAACGTTTGTCATGATGAAGATCTTGTAACGTTTGTCGATCTTGTAAGGCTTTTTATAACAAAATAATAAAAAATATAAATTTTAATTATCCGCCAAAATAAATGTCGGCCACAAAAACAACCTAATATGGGGAAGATGTTGTAATGTTCCTACCTAACAAAACAATAAAAAAATAAAAAATTAATTACCCCCGGAAAAAAATGTTGGTTAGAACAACAACACAATATGGGGGAGATGTCGTAATTTTCTTACCTAACAAAATAATAAAAAATTGAATTATCAGCAAAAAAAATGTTGGCCTTGCACATGGTTTTAAAACCATGTGCAAGGCCTCCTAAACAGCCTTGGTTTTATTGTACATGGTTTAGAAGGGCCTTGCAAATGGTTTTAAAACCACGTGCAAGACCTCCTAAATAACCCATGGTTTTATTGTACATGGTTTAGGAGAGCCTTGCAAATGGTTTTAAGACCATGTGAAAGGCCTCCTCAACAACCCATGGTTTTAGGAGGGCCTTGCACATGGTTTTAAAACTATGAATGGGGGGAGATGGTGTAATGTTTGTTCCTAACAAAATAAAAAACAATAAAAAATATTATATGTCGGCCATAAAAAATATTAAATATTAATAATAAAAATATTATATGTCAACCTTAAATAAAAAGATGTGTCTTTTAGTTTGAATCATGTCAATGGCTATATATAGGACCTACCAAAGATAGCTCCTTGAGTGCAATACTTCAAAGAGGTTTGAGAGATTTGATCCCTCTCGACGCTTAATAGAGCCTAGGATTTGGATCTATGTTGGTTTATATTAATTGATGTTTGTCTATTTTGATGTATAATTGTAAATATTTATAGAACATTTAAAGATCAACCTTATATGCACTTAGATAAGGGGCTCATTATGCATCCACAACACCAATAATAAAAAGTTCACAATTAGATGTGTTTTCACTGTCAAAACTTTTAAATTTTAAAACAAGCTACCAAATACATTAAATTTCACTTTCTTTTATCAAAATAAAGTCCAAGCAAACAATGAAAATGATATGTAAAATAAATTTAGTGAAATTTTTTTTTTTTAATGATACACCTTGAATTGCATCACATTAGAGATATTTTCTCATATTGACGAGCCCCAAGAGAATGAAGAAATTTTAGCAATGATAAAGAAAATCTTCTTCAAACCTGCTATTCTTTAGAACAAACCTGCCATTCTCTAGAACAAACCTAGAATCCTCTTCAAACTTGCGATTCTCTAGAACAAACCTAAAATCCTCTTCAAGCCTGCCATTATAAAGAAAGAACATGGAACACACCATTTATATGGTTGACAAAAGCACTAATAACAAATACAAAAGGAGTAGCAATTCAGTTAATCACCCCATTTTTTTCTCTGTCTTCTGAATTGCCATCCAAAGGTTGGCTTTTACTCCCCCATGTTGATATACGGTGAGTAGCCTTTTCCACCTAACACAATTATAAGTGAAATAATTATAATGTGTATCTTTCAAATTATATATATATTTTAAATTGTTTTACATTATAATTTTCCATAATAATAAAAAAAAAAAATACTTACTTCTTTATTCCAATTTGTTCGGTAAGTAATAATCAGCAAAATTAAAGTTTGTAAACATGTTCCTCCTAACATCCCTGACCAAATTCCCTGCAAATATTACTATATTAAATACATACAAATATAATAAAATAAAAATATAAAAATATATATAATCATGTTTTCAAACTCACCTTAACACCAAAATCAAATTTGAAACCCAACAAACAACCTGTAGGTATCCCAATAATATAGTAACAACCCACATTAATGTAGGCCACAAGAGCTTGCCATCCACAACCAACAGCAACACCTGTGTTGTTGAATACATAGAAAACACAATATCATAAAGAATGTTTCCAATAAATATAGTTAAAGATAATAGTATGTGTGTGGGTGTGGGTGTATATATATATATATGCATGTATATGTATTTAATATAATTTTTTATAAATATTTTATAATGATGATAATAACATGAAAGTAGTTTGAAGAAAAAAACCTGAAAGTACTGGTTGTACACCGTTAAGAATAATTGAAAAAGCTAAAAATGGAGCAAGCTCTGCTACTGCATTTGATACTACTACCCCTTCTGTAAATATATAACTTATGCTGTGCCTTAGACAAATTATAACAATGCCGAACATGCATGAGATTAGGAAGGACATCAGGGTCACAATTTTCACTGAAAAAGATGCTGCTTTAGGGTTCCCAGCGCCAAGCTCATTGCTTACTCTAACACTGATACACAACGAAAAAAAGGATATGAATGAATAAATACCTTAAAAAATACTATTGTTTGGAGAATAAGTTCTATAAACGAATTACTAACCTGGCCGCTGCATTGAAGCCCACTGAAATCATGAACAACCATCCCAAAATTGACATACTGCAAATTAAAAATACATTAGAAAGCATACAACAAAATATTTCACAGGAAATGGCAGGACTTTTTTTCCAATCAAAGGAAGAATGATAAACTCTTAATGTTTGATATTTATACGTTTAGGCTTCAAATGAAGAATTCAGCAATGAATAATTCTTAATCTCTGAGCTTGGTAATATTTTCCTATAAGTAGGGCAAAGAAGAATACCATATAGAGAGTGAGTCCAGTGCAATCTCTGGATCATCCAAAAGACCGGCCAGTAAAACCAATATCTGGAAATACCATGTTTCCAAGCTAGTGTCACAAACAGCCAACGAGTTAGTGAAAAGTGAATGTTTATTAATTTTTCATCTTTCATATCAAAATTTTCAAAATTTGTTATACTTTACTGTTATCTTCTATTTTATTGTGTTATTCCTAGCTTCTTTTATATTTTGCCATAGCTTCAATTCTGATAATAGGTTAAGGATTTATCCAAAAAAACATGCATGGCTTCTAAATTTATAGACCGTACAAATTCATAAACTTACATTTTTTAGTAATAAAAAATAAACCTTACCATCACATAAACTTTCACTTAAAAAGAATCAATCACTTCTAAATTTATACACAGTACAAATCCATAAACTTACATTTTTTTAATAATAAAAAATAAACCTTACCACAACATGACTGCGGAAGCGGCAGAAAGCTTCAAGAATGACGGCAAACCGTGGAAAGCCTGAGATGAGAAGCCCGTCCACGTGTACTTGCATCTTGGGGATTTAATAATGTATATGAACTGAGCAATGACGACAATCCACCAGGACAAGCTGAGCACAAGCGACGCCCCGATGATTCCCCAGCCCAGCTTGTAGACGGCCAGCCATGTCAGCAACACGTGGACGAATATAGTGCAGAATGATATGAAGGCGCTGGGCGCTACGATGCTCTGGGCCTGCAGAAACTTCTGGATCGGAAAGTTGGCCGCGTAAGCGAAGATCTGCGGGATGAGCCCATACACAAATACAGCGGCCGCCGACGATATTGTCTCTGACTCTCCCATGAGCACCAGTAAGGGTTTGGAGAAGGCGTAGATGACTGTGAGAGGTATTCCTGTGATCATCAGGAGGATGGTGGATCGCTGCAGGTAAATCCCCAGCATCCCGTAGGTCTTTGCTCCAAAGGCCTGCCCGCATAGCGTCTCCACGGCGCTCCCCATTCCCAACTGTTAAAAGAACGAACAGAAGAATCAAAATAGGGCTTGTAAATTGATCACAGAAAATTGAATTCACCCCCATATAAACTGGTTATGCTTGCCAAGCGAGGTTGCACACCTTGTAACTGAATATAAGTTTTGATATTAATGTAGACAAGAAATGGTTTGTGGTTATAATAAGTAACTGATTGTAATCCAATTAATGTTGTGTAGGTCTGGATATGTACCATATTTTAGATAGTACTGCATATGGGATTACTATTGATACCAGGTGTATAATGTAAGGGATAGGATTGTTTTTTTTCCCAAAATGGTTGGATTTGTTTTTCGCTAAGCAATAAAGGCTTTATTCAGAAAATTGAATTGAATGCCGAGCATAGTTTAACAGACCCAGTTTATCAATAAAGGGTTAAGTCAGGAAATTGAATTGAATGCTAAGCATAGTTTCACAGACCAAAGTAGGTAAGACAGTTTATCAATGTCCAAAAGGTTTTTCATAACTTTCAAAATTCCATAAACAATCTAAACTATACTAAATTTGCATGATCTTTACTTAACCAGATTATGATCAAACTAATTTTTTTAGGTGAAAATATTCTTCTATAATGTAAGAGTATAAGATGAAAAGAGATTCTTATTTTTAATCAAAATTTTCTATCTATTCGATTGAAACTATGAGAAAAGTCGTAGTTTCACCTAATTACCATGTGTCTAATAGTGTTCTACAACTCCAACTACCAGTGTGCATCGATTTAGATATCAAAAATCTTATACAACTTCATCATGACCTTTCTGTTTAATAAAAGTGACTTAATCTTTAATGTGCTAAAAGTACTCTGACTTCATCATGACCTTTCTGTTTAATAAAAGTGACTTGATCTTTAATGTGCTAAAAGTACTCTGATAGGTTAAACTTTGTAAATTGCAAAACTCAAAATAACACCTTTGTTATTATTTTAGCATAAGCTAAATGGTCAACAATTTGTATCTGTTTTGTTTGCAAGTTAAAATTAGGCAAAAACTGATGAAATTGTAGTTTAGGTTGTTGAAAACTCAGGATGATCAAGATAATTCAAGGCAGTTTAGGTTGTTGAAATTACTCAGGATGATCAGGATCGTCCAAGGCAGTTTAGGTTGTTGAAATTACTTAGAATGATTAGGATCATCAAAAGGCAGTTTAGGTTGTTGAAATTACGCAGGATGATCAAGATAACCCAAGGTACTGAATCAGAAATCAAAACTGCAATTTAAACAATGAAATAGTTATTTTAGCAAAAATTGCAAATTGTATAGTTTAACTTACTTCATTTTATATTGTTACTTATTGTTAAAGATTAGAAAGGAAGCAAAAAGAGACATAAACACTATGGGCATTGGATTGCATGGGATTGCCTTCTCAATATTAAGCAGCAGTATTTATAAACTACATAACCGCAAAATTGATATTATGGGTCACTAATTCTGGGTAATTTAACCAACTCAACTACTCAACTAACTAACTATTGATAGTGGTCCATTGAGATTACAATTCTTAACCCCTATCAAAAAAAATACTTACACTAACAGATCACACTCATGTTATGAGGATCCAACCAGACTACCCTTAAACAAGGTGAGGTACTACTAACTAAACAAAGTACGTTTGCAAAGTTCATAGTAAAACATGTGGACAGTGGACACTATGCAGTGACCAGGGTGCTTGTAAAATTCTCTACACAAATTCAACACGTTGCAGTTGTACAATCTTGACTTCTGAAAAGCCAATATCACTGGCTACCAACCTTTAAACATGCTGTACAATCTATGACTTCCGAAAAGCCAGTATCACTGGTTACCCACCTAACATAAATGAAATGTCATAATATCGAAAGGGAATATCACTGGTGAACTCCAACTTGACACAAATGTTAACATCAACTAAAAATATCAAAGGCTCCACTTGACCAAACCATGCTCACTAAAATCCAATATTGCCAGCTACCTATCTGCCATGAAAAGTATACAACATCTAGAATTCCCTAATCTACTAGACGAGTTTGTGTTGAATCTCTTTCTTCAATGGCTTACAGAGCTTTAAAAAGTAATTCTAAGTGAGAGAGAGAGATTTAATCCCTCCAAATGCACCCTCTCTGAAAATCTGTAAAGGTATTTCCAGAGTCTTATTAAATATTTGGATTTGAAATACACCATCAATAATTAGTGCTACAACCAAGTACGAATTATATATGATTAGCACAATAAAACAGTTGAACGAGAACAAGTAACCAAACTATTTCCATTTTTAACAGATACGGCCTTTCATATTTTGACAGGAGCAAGATCCAAACTCCTATAAAATGTTGCTTTGGCATTCTCAAGGATATCCATTCAAACCCATTAACTTATGAGAGCAGATCCATTTGTACTTATTACCTGATTTAGACAAAGATGTATACTAATGTATATATCCAGTGGTCTATATTCGAGAACAATCAACACTAACTACTCATTAATCAAACAGCTCGAAATCCATAATCATTGGCACTCATACCATGAAACTGAATAAGATATACAGAGTTTAATGAATAGGGTACAGAGTGTATATATACCATGAGTCCATAGGCAAAGACTTGGATCCCTGTGTTCCCAAGAGAAGCAGCAGCAAGCTCCAGATTTCCTAGATGCCCACAAAAGATTTGAGTGGCCATGCTCATGATATAGTTCACCATGTACACCATCACTGCTGGCAGGGCAAGGCTCCACAGCAACTTGGATTCCAAGAGCAGAGCAGCTCTCATCATTTTCATCCATGGCTGGTTATCTGCATTGCACAATATCGCTTCCAGACGATTTTTATCATCAATATGGGCGTTACTGCCATGATCGGCAGAGGAGAGGAGATGTTCCTCCACTTCACTAGGCTGCTCCATTGAGATAGGCTTGGGAACGAATGGTTTCTCCTCCCTCCCGAGGAATTGATATAAGTCAATATAAGAGTCCTGTGAAGACAAAACTCGAACAAATTTATATTTGAAAGACGTATATAATCTGCACACGTAATTCAGAGAGACGGATTCGGATTCTCCTCTAACACGAAAACTGATACTGATATCGATAAGAATAGAATGCATCCCCCTGCGTCGCTCCTCTTTAATAATCTCTATCACGTGCAGTATCCTATTGTATGCTGATTCTCACATCTATCTACTAGTCAAACAATGAATGTCAAATATCTAAGAGTGGAGACTCTGGAGAGGATTTTTGTGGAACGATATCCCAGACACAGTTACATGCTAAAGCCAAGCTCAAGAAGGAATGATTTATGTACCAAATTTGTGTATTTTCTCTGTCTGTTTAGTGACCACTGACGGCTGACGATACTATTCTTACTATTCGTCTTGCAGACATGTTTGACTGGAAGGTTGAGATCTTAAAAAAAACAAGGAAGCAGTTTGGAGTCCTAATCGACACCGGTGGGTCAAACGAGGTCAAACTTACGTCTCTTTCAAAATTTGTTAAATTTCAGTGTGAAAAAACTTTAGAAATGGCAGAATTTAGTTAAAACAAATAGGCATTAGTTAAATTTCAGTGTGAAAAAACTTTAGACATGGGCAGAATTTAGTTAAAACAAATAGGCATATCTTGTATCCCATTGAGTGTTGGTTCTTTTTGTTTATATCATTGAGTGTTGGTTCTTTTTGTTTATATATTTTTAATTTGTGCTTTAGAATATTACAATAGTGTTGGTTCTTTGTGTTTATATATTTTTATTTGTTTTTAATTTGAGCTTTAGAATATTACAATATTGGGAATCATGGGGAACTTAAACTTTTTCGAATGGATCTGGAACATGTGGACCTCTATCAAAAACACAATTGCTTTTATAATTTTTTTTATATACAATTAAGTATATTATTTCAATATTGAGAATCAATCTTTTTATATACATTCAAGTCATATTATTTCAATATTGGGAATTAATTTTTTTATATACAATCAAGTCATATTATTTTAATATTGAGAATCAAGAGTTATTTAAACTTTTTTTTAGTTGAGTAGTTTTTTTTGGATACTAAAAGTAAATTCAAGACCCAACACTCTCACATGCCAAAAAAAAAAAAAATTAATGTAACTAGAACCTTTAGACCCCTATCATAAATACAACTGCCCCACTATATAAAAACTCGTTTTTCTTTTATATACAATCAAGTCATATTGTATATATGATAGCATAATCAGAATTAAATGAAAGTCATAATGCATAAGAAGGTGGTGGTCTTGTAGCAATAGAAGTTTAGATGTGTAATTTAAATGATGTGGTTTATGTGATGAGAGCCAAGTTATGTGTTCAATAAAGCTAAACTTTGTGTGAGTAATGTTCGGGGCCTAGGCTTGGTTAATGAATGCATATGAGTCATGGTGATGAGGTAGAAATATGATGTGATTTACAAATTTTCCATGTTGTGTTTATGTATGTATACGTAAAAGCATGGATAAAAGAAAATACATATTAATGTAATACCCACCAAAAAAAGGTTGTTGAGAAGCAACAAGGGGACCATGATACCACAAGGTTGTAAAAGGAAATGGATGCGCGGGTGATTTGGCTTGACACTTGTCTTTTGTGCGGTACAGTCTTACGTTTGCTTCCTTACAAGCATTTTCCATCAATCCTTGACATGAGTGGTATCTTAGATGTTTATATTTATATATGAATATATATCACTCTTCAAAATTTCAATTAAAATAACCTAATTAATGATATTCACATGTGAAAATACTATAGAATTCCATATAAATTCTGAGTATTCACATAATAAAATACTTTCTATGTTCTATATAAATGTTTTCCCAAATATTCCTTGTTTTTGTACACTAATAATAGGAGATGATCTCCAATCTTGATGTGCACACAATAGCAAAAAGTGAAGGAAATGGGGAGTTGTAAAGTTGAAAATAGGGAGTTATAAAGTTTTGGGTGGTGTAACTTTCAATTATTAACCTTTTCTTTTCCATATGTAGGAGTGGAGTCTTGAATTTATTTTTGTGTCAAGGCTCCCTGGATTCGAGCTACGAGCTATCGAGAGTCATCCATCTGGACCAACCATTATACTGTCTTCTTCGGGACAAACTATGAACTTAGAATGGGATAAGAGTAGAAGCATTGGAAATCTATTTAAGAGATGAAGACTCAAGTTTGGGGAAATGTTTTTCTAGTCACTTTAAAATAATTGCCTAACATAGCTTTTGAGCTTGATTTGACAAGGTAATTGTTAATATGAATGACCCCTGAAATATCTTAAACTAAGGAAAGGAAATCTATGATTAAATATGGCCATACCATATGTAAAAATGACATAGTGCTTGCATGATGATGTGGAGGCACAATTGGCTAGGAAAAAGCATGGTAGTTTAAGGCACTTGTTAATAAACAAGTTGAGCATTGGATGGTGATGGCTAGGTGTGCCTAAGAGATTTGACTTAAAGACCAATATTAGTGATTCCCTTAACAACAAATGAATGTAATGTAGTTTTCTACAATTAACATTGCAATTTAAGTTTTGGAGAAGCGTTGTGACATGGAAGAGTTGTTAGTGCTCTTGGTTATTATAGTTAGTTATTGAGCGCAACATAACAATAATGCTTGGTAGATAAAGTTTGTCAAGAAGAAGATTACATGACATAGATGTATGCGAGGGATAGACATCTTAGTGGAAGATATATATGTATTCAAAAGGGTGATAGATCATGATGTGAGTTATTAAATCTATGTACATGAGGTGGCAGCCATGATGGTTTGGATATGCATCAACGACTTATGCAGAAAGAATGTGAAGTGAATGGTGAACTTCTCCTTGCCTAGGCAATGAGTTGAGGATGAAAGATGTAGTTATGCTTAAGTGGGGGTTTCTCAAGGAAAGGTAAAGCAATTTGTACTTAGTAATCAAGTAGATAGTATAGGTAGCCAGAGACAAAATGCAAGTGGCAAGTTCCAAGTAATGGGACAACACGAAGAGATGAACATGACCAATAATGAAAATTACTATATAAAAGGGAGTTTTGCACCTTTTTTTGTTTCTAAAAAGATATTCATTATTTGGAGTAGCAAATATAATTGTATGTATGTGAATTATGTATTGCTACTTGTGCAAAAAATCATTGCTAATGTTACTTTGTCTAAGTGCCAGTATGCCCATGAATAGGATTAAATATGAATTGTGGAAACCTTTCCCGAGCATAGAAGTTGGAAGGAAGTTTTTCTAAACCCATCTATTTCTATGCATTTATATTTCTCTGGTTTGAGAAATGTGATTATGTACAATTAATTGAATCATATTGATGTGAAATAGATGCATAAAGAAAATCTCTAGCCATGCATGTGCATATTGAAGAATACATATATAGTTAGGTGCATACAAATAACCATATGCATATATGTTGTTACAATGACCAATTATGGTTGTTGGTTGTGTAACTAGGAGAGAATCAAGGCAAGAAGATACTTTCCAAGAATCGATGAAGGGATGATGTTAGCTCCCACGACACACCACTTGAATAGGTAATATCATATATGTTGATGGAAACAATACAAGTATGATGGGTCATGCCAATATTGTACATAAGTAATGATGGGAATTTCAGTAAGAATTCCTTTAGTTATGCTTGATATCATGAGAGTAATCTGATTATATTTGAATGGATGCACGTGATTGATATCTAGGTGGGGGTATGATGCTAAAGGAAATAAGCATTACACATATAATTTTTTCAAAATATTTTGATGCGTTCCTATGACAAAATATATAATGTTTGTGTTGAGCTAGTTATGAGATAATGATCAAGGAAAGTGAATGATTATGCCAAAAATGTGAAAAGGAATGCCATGTGGGATAGTTGTGTATGAGACCATGCTATTGTTGGACTTGGGAAAGGCTATAGCTTTGCACAAATATCCAATGGTCTCCTTTCTTGTGTTGAATTTTGGCATAGTAAGTTGTTGGGAATCTTATCATGAAAATATTGTATGCATAAATACACATGTTTTCTTTGGATGAATGGAAACTTTGTCAAGGAGGAAAAATTGTAGGTACAATTGTCTTAGATATGACCATGACAGTAAGTTCATAATCAAGACTAGTTACTACTATATGCAAAGGCTAACATAATGGGAGGAGTCTCATAGGTGTTGAATATGATGTATATTTGAATTGAAATTCGATAAATATATCTCATGGTAATTGTATGTCTACCTTATAGGTGAGATGATGGCCCTACCTTGTGAAGACAAATGATGGTTACTATAACATTGAAGCGTGGGGAGGATGACAATGGAACCTTGTGCTTTCCTTGATCACCTTAAGCTAATGGTTGGTTCATGTTTTTCATTAAGATGCTAGGCAACAAATCTCTAGAATTATAGACTCTTCTTGCATGTGAAAGCCTTGGTAAATGATGGATTACTTGAGAGCCTATTTAGTAGAGAATGGAATGTCCAATCATGCAGTGAGTGGTTGCAAGGAAGATATAACTTGAATGAATTCACTATGTGTTATTCATGCCATATGTTGACTTGGGTCAAGAGTCAATTTTTTTTGGGTGACATGTCAAAGAAGACAGTAAGATGAATATTGTTTGTAGCATCCTTGTGATGTGAGTGTATATTGTTGTAGATAAGTGTTGGGATAAAGCTGTGTATAATATCTCATATTATGAATATATCTGCTTCAACTATACATTTGAATTTCATATGGATGGAATAGTTGTGCATATAAATGGATATGACATTCAAGTTTCCCTTTGACGATTGATGTAAGGTATGTGTTAAAATGCTAAGACCTTGGAGGCATCTCAAAGTAGTGGAAGAAATCATTAGATATTGGTGTTCACAATAGCTAGTAAATATAGGATTGAAGTGAACAAGTTAACATTGAAAATGTGGCTAAGTAATGAAGACATGGTCTCATTATTGGAAGAAAAATCATCGAGGATGGTGTTAGTCCTAGTGGGAGGGGAACATGATATTATAGTTGTTTTATTTGTAATATAATATGTTAAATAATGTTGTGTTTGAATGATGTGTTCTATGTGACAAGAGTTAAGCCATGTGGGTTGAATTAAATGACCTTGTGTGTAAATAATGTAATTTTATTGTAAATATTCCTAGGGCATAACTCAAGGCCAAGGCCCAACTAGAGAATGCATATGAGTCCCCATCATTAATGGATAGGGTTATGGTATGGTTTTCATGTTTTCCATTATGTTCTTATGTATGTAAAAACATGAAATAATGTAACATCTGCCAAAAACATTTTTTTGACAACAGCATGATACCACAAGTGGGGAAGACAAAAGGTGGTGCATGGGTGATTTGACTTGACACTTGTCCCTTTGGGGTATAACCTTTATTTCCTATGCTTCCTATAAAAAAATTTCCATCAATATTTGACTTGGGTGGTCCTCTATATGTTCCCCCATGCTTCTTCAAAAGGACACACTTGTCTTACTCCACTCTAGGGAATACCATTAATAAATATACATTCTTATACTCTCCTCCATTCAAATTAGGATTATTCATCTCCCTTGAAAATTATTTATGCTCCCATTCAAATCTTAGTCCTCTCTTGGATTATGGAATGGACATGAGTGAATCCCATGGTATTGTCCTTGCAATAGCAATAGAACCAAATTCCTCATTATTAGTAATAACATGTGGAGTCTAAGGACTTTTTGTTGAGAATATTAGGGGAAATGTGATGTTTTTTCCATAGGAAAAACTATTGTTGGAATGTCCACAATAGTTTAATCAAACACCACAAACCTAAAACATTGTTAGTGCATCTCATGGATTAGTGAAATCTTAAACTTAGGGGTGGAAACCATAGCTAACTCCTACAATTGGGTGAAGAATTTCTCCTTAGCAATATATTTAGCGGACTTGCATTCATTATATATGACTTAATAAACCTTGTGTTGAATGCTTTATATTTTTAATTTGTTGTGTGAATTCATAGAATCGAATGTGTACTGAGAAAATTCAAGATATGTGTGATTATTCCTGTCCTTATATGTTTATGCATATGTATTTGATTGTATTACTATTATAGATTTGAAATAATCTTGCTAGTTGGTTAATAGAGGTTTGAATTTTATTACTAGTTGGTTAATAGAGGTTTTGGTTAATAGTGTTTTTATTCTCATTATTACTCCACCCAACAAATATTAGATATTCAGGAGACAAATAAACCTCACAAATACAAAAATGCATCTCAATGGGTTGCATTATAAACCTAGGGTTATTCTTTTTTAGTAGAGTAATGGATGATAGCTTTGAAAAATTTCCCCTATAGGACTATACTCTCTCTTCCCTCTTGTTAAAGGACATATTGATCATTGCCAACATGAACGTTAAATGGTGATAGATCTCTAATTAACATATTATTTAGGGCGACCTCCCTAATAACTAACTCATTACAAATCCTTGCCATACTCAGTCTTCTCTTCTTGTCTATTTGTGTTAGGGGTCTCATTTCACTTTATTTGAATTTTTTGGCATGTAAAGAGGAAATCAAGGATGACATGGAGATTATAGTGGATAATGAGAGAGTGTTGTGGACAAGTGGGAAAAGTAAGAGGGTGAGACCAATGTACAACAATTGGTGTTATGAAAGGTAAATGTTTGTGGGTGGGGTGCTTGGAGAGGCTTTGGTTGCTTCATTTTAATGTTGATTCCAAGCATAATGAAGGTGAAGATAGAGATTTGGGTTCTACTAACACCATCCCTAAGAGGGTCAAATATTAAGATAAACCCAAGAATGTGGAGATTCAAGATTGAGGGTTTTGGTTCCTATTGGAATGGCCATGGTACAAATCCTTGGATGTTAATGTGTTGTGGGATTACTTCGAATCTACATGGAAATCATTTGTTGTTCTTCTCCACCTTTCATTTTTCAACATACAAACATACCTACGCACATGCATACATACATGTGTGTGTGTGTGTGTGTATGTATATACATATACATGGATATACACATGTATATATGTATTTATGTACATGTATATGTATACATTATTATATTTTCTTAAAATTATAGCAGTATATCTTAATTGCATATATCAATAGGATCACTAGAAGATAGACAAAGCACAGAACACTAACACAACTATTTTTCACCTAGGAAATCCAATTGGGAGAAAACCCAGCAACCTTCATCTAGAGATAATAATTCTGAGATTAGAGTACAATGAATAAGAAAGAAAAGAAAAATATGCAAATGCTTTCCAAAGATTGAAACCCTAAAAACAGTCTTCTTCTGCAGTGTATGTGAATTTCTCTGAGCTTTTGTGTAGCTGCACTCTCCCAGAAAACTACACACTTCACTTGTGGTGTTGCGTTGCTGCTATGTAAAATAATGAGGAGGGGCTCCTCCTATTTATACTGTTTTCCCACCCATAAATTAACTAGGACCGACTTCACTTGGGGGAGTAATAATAATTTTATATCTCATAATTTTTATTTTATTCTTTTATTGCTGGATTTTCGCCCCAAGGATTACATTGTTCTTTCTAGGGTTTAGATGAATGATTACAACAAGTTCAACTCGAGGACAATACGAATAGGTTTTGAAGTTGCACAGACTCCAACACTCCCTCTCAACAAGGAAGGTATTATTCAGTCTTCATTAGCATCATGATATGAATCTGGGTTTCATCTGTACATCTATACTGTCTCCATCATCTCTAAACATACTGAAGGTTGTCTTTATGAATTTGTTCTATTCGAATGTCTAAGAAAGAATATTCTGCTACCTATCTGTCTCTGCTGTCGATGGAATACTTCCATGGTTGTCTATAGATCCCAGATGAGCAAATATGTATGGACATCTACTACCTGTTCGTCTCATCTGCCAATGGGGTACTCCCATACCTAGCTGATAACCTGAACAAGTAAATGTGCACGACCATATACTACATGTTTGTCTCATCTACCGATGGGTTTGTCTCATAGGTGTAAGGAAAAAAAATTATATTTCATAGATCTAGCTCCATTGGGAATATCCAAGGAAATTTTAGAGGAAGGCATGACTAGCTATATCTAGTGGAGACTACACCTCATCCTAATGAAGTACCCACTTAAGAGCCTCCTTGTGAGGAACCCCAAAATTTCCTTTCTGTTTGTCAAGGACTTATATCTCCTAAGATCTTGAAGTTGGGAGGGTCTTTTTTAACACTAACAATGTTCTAAAAATACCCACAATTGCATTGTTCATTGGTTTGCAGAAGAAACACATTATTGTGTTCTTGCAATGCACAATTTCTAAATCATGATAGCTAATGGAGGTACTATGAAATATGGTGATAAGTGTGAGAATGTGAAGCTCCCATTGGGGACTATCTCATCAAATGTAACATGTTTTGCATTGGAATGGAAGATTATGATAGTTCTTGGAGAAAAATAGTTGCAAACATTGGACCCTACTTCTGTTGGATATGTGTTATATTCTTTGCATGTATAGGGGAGGGGGGAGGTGCTCCTGTCAACAACGTTCCTGATGACCCCTCCAAAACCTTCATGAAAACGATCGATAGGGTATTTCCAATGTCAGAAATGGTCGTTAGGTCGTTTTCGACGCGAGCACAGTGAGCATCAAACTTTTTTGGGTTGTTTTTGGGAATCATCTAAAAATATGTAATTTAATCCTAGTTGAGGGATTGGAGTCTATTTTCTAATACGGGTTAATTAACTAGGGTATTGGATGTTGCGGAATATCTATATTTTTTATTGTGAGGGATTCATAATGATAATGAGAAAATAGGAGGTGTGGCTCCAAGGTTTGTTGGCTTTCCCGGTTAAGGGTTTCCATGGTAAATATTTGTTTTTTATGTGTGAATGTTATGGTGTAATCTTTGTTTTGCTTAAATAATATGTATTCTTTGTTTCTCTACACATTTTTATTACATGTGGTCTCAGATTTGTTTTTTATGTGTGAATGTTATGGTGTAATCTTTGTTTTGCTTAAATAATATGTATTCTTTGTTTCTCTACACATTTTTATTACATGTGGTCTCAGATCTTGTTTATTGGAATCAAGGGGATGCCTTTATTGCTAAGGGTTCGACACGATTGATAGATGTTGGATCTATGATAAATTAGGGTTTAGTGGGAGCTTTGCAGTGTTGATTTGTGCATTAAAAGAGAATGATAGGATGTTCAAGAATTGAGATTGAGAAATTTAATGGCCAGAAACAATTGTGGGGCATTATCACGTCCCCACCCCTCATACTGACGATGGAGAGGACGTGACCAACACGTTGCTACTGTCAAACTGGGCAATCTAGCCTCATGATCATAAGCATAAAAATAAAACGCATTAATATAAAAACATGCACAGATTCATAATGCAATCTATAGCAGAATAAAACATATTTATTTCATTGATTCCTTCATCATGTTCATTCTAATTCATAAACAATTCATTGAAGAGATTAAATACACAAGAATACTTATCTCGAAACGAAGTTGGCCCGCAACTAGCTACGTCGCTGCAACGTTCCACCCAACCATAGGCCAGTGTGCTCATCAATCTCTCAGCATCACTGCCACCCCCGAGCTGGGCATGATTCCACAAGGCACTAGGGAAATAACAGGCTCACACCTAGCCCAAGACCAACACATCAACAGTCAAGCCAACAAACCGTTGGGTTTCATAGATTGCCAAACCAAGCCAATAAGAAATTGGGTTTTACAAGCTGCTAAGGCAACTAGCCAACCATACATGGGTTCCTTGGACTTATCCAGCCAAGCCATGCTTGCATCAAACACACAGTCCACCCATTTAATCAAACACAGTCATACACAACTGTTGGATATGAACAAAACGTTTCGGGGAACCAAAACGGGAAAGGAAATAAGGGTAAAACAACCGTCTGATAGTAATTTTTGATTTCCAGGGCCTTTTTGGCCCTAATATGGCCAAACAAACTTAGAAACACCCAAGAAATTGTGGGTCTCTTCTTCCACTTGCTGGGCATTACCAAAAAATGATTTCCATCTTGGAAACAAAGGGGAAATGCATCCAAATCATGGGGTAAGGGAACCCACCCATTGATTCTTACAGAAACGAATTCCTAGCCTGGGAAAATGGAAGAAAACAACTTCCCATGTGAGGGAAAACATACAGTAAACCCAAAAAAAGGGGTTTGCAACCAAGAACAACTGGTAAAATTGGGGAAAAAAACCCTATGAGTAAAAATACAATCTACCAAACATTTCTGGGCAACGTAGAGGCTAAAATGACCCCCATCCATGCCCAAATCGTGGGTCTCATTTTCCCATTTGTTGCATAATTCCACAAACAAAAATCTGGGTATGCAAAAATAGAAAAAAAATAGAAAAATGGAGGTAATTACTCAGAAAGCTCCTGCTGCTTGAGGAGGACCAAAAGCATCCCTTAGAAACCCCCAAATCATCCATCCTTGCTGCACATTCACTCAGCAATACCCCAAACCAATTTATGGGCATGCAGAAATGGAGAAACGACCTCCAAATGTGAGGGAGAGAGCTCCCTCATCTTCCTGCTATGTGAGAGAGTTTCCATGTGAAGGGAATGAATGAGGAAATGAAAGGCATGGGTGCATAATGGCTTGGGCATGCATTCCCAAGCTTGTACTTGCCCCACAAGTTGAAAACACACTTTCCAAAAATGGGTGACCTCCCAAATTCGAATTTGACCTCCATACCTTTCCCATCCCAAGGAAATAACTTTCTCCACCAACTTAGAGATGACTGGACACAAAAGACAAAAATGGTAGTTGACCACTATATGGGTTTTACCTTAGACATTTGGATTTTCCCCATTTTCTCAAGGTTGAATAATTCCCCCCCTATTCCTTGTGAAATCATGCCCCCATCTCTTTAACGTTGTGGCGCATAGCTAGTTATGGTTTTTTTATTAATTTGCATTTTACATGATGTCTCAAAACACATTGTGCCTAGCTAGCACATAAACCATCGACATCGATTTTAATCACCGAAACATCAGACACTAAACCCATGGTGGGGCCTTTGCCTTGAGCTCCACACCATGATTTAATACGATTTTACATCATATGCAATTTAATACCATGGGTTCAAAACCGGGGTGTTACAGACATAAATATGGGCAAGTCTACATATGAGAAAGAAATGATGGTCATTTTTCAGCAATGGATTAGTGGCACCCTTACCTATTTTTGAGGAATTTTCAGATCAAAACAGGCCATCACAGGTTCAAGTACTTTTTTTAACAACATTTCTCTTCACCATAGCAAGAAAAGTGTGTCACAAATATGCCAGGCTATGATTATGAGATCATCTACAAGAATGGAAAAGAGAATGTGGTAGAAAATGTCTTGTCTCATATTATTGCATGGAAGAGTCCTTATTTGCCTTATATGTTGGGTTCATCTTGATTCGGTAAAACATAATTGGATTAACATGTATTTAGTCATTAGTGGGTTTAGTAGTGGTGGTTTACTAGCCCATGAAATTGGGTAACCTATGGTATTTTCCCATGGTGTTGATCTAATAAATCCTATTTAAAGTATTATCCCCATTGTAAAGTACCTCATGTTGTTCTTTGGTCGATTTGGCTGGATTGGTCAAGGTTGGATTTCATGAAGATGCATTGATGTGAAACACTGGTAGCAAAAGCACATAAAGGACAATGGATGAAGAAGTACTCGAATTAAATCATTTTATTTGGAGCATCGATTGATGTAGGTAAATAACAAGGTAGATGCTTAAAACTTCATTTGCTTGGGCATACAATGTTAAGATAAGTAGTTGGTGGAAAATTACTTGGTTTATGCAATTGTGTTTGAAGTAGCAGGGTGATGTTTCATAAGGTCACATGCTCAAGTATACAATTGTAAGCATTTTTATGGAGTTGGGTGTAATCAAACATGTAAATGGCCATATGGTTGTAAGATTATTTAGGTATGTGTACCCTTATTTATCGGTTCACCAGTGTAAGGTCTAGACATATATCTAGGTGATAAAACTAAGGGGGGCAAGCTGTAATTATAGATACTCAGTTATAAACATAGGGCTTTACCCCATTCAAGTTTAAAGGGAGAATGTTGAGTTAATCTTGACTCAATAAAATAGTAATCATATTAACATGTATTTAATCGTAGTGGGTTACCATTGGTTCTTTATGGGACCATTGTATTGGGTAACCCATTTTATTTGATGTGATATAGCCCATTTTGAAGCTTAGTGTTATCCATTGTAAAGTGCCTCATGCAACTCATTGTTTGTTTGGATCGGTCATATTGGTAAGGATAATAAAGGATATATCTTTGATTGTTGGTTTTCCTAGTAAAGGATTTCTAGGGTAAATCTCTTATCTATTGATTTTTGTTGGTTTTCCTAGCAAGGGATTTATAGGGTAAATCTCTTATCTATTGAGATTTGTTGGTTTTTCTAGTAAAGAATTTATAGGGTAAACCTATCATCTATTGAGATTTGTGTGTTTACTTCCTATTTCCACATTATTTCTATCACCAAGTTTAGAAATAATTTTAATATTATCCTTACTATAATGAGATTGGATTGCAAAGGTATGCCATGAGTGGCTGGAAAATGTCAATATTATTCAACTCATCCAATAGATACAAGAGGATTCAACCTCCCTACAAGATATGCTTAGAAACATGAAACCTTAAGGTATAAAGGGTGTATCTTTTTGGTGCAAAAATTTGCTTTAAAATAACATATTAGCATAATCACATTCCTCTCCCACAACATGCTACTTTGGTTTTCTGAACAATACAAATGGATTAAGCATTCATTCTTTTGGGGTGGCATGAAGAAGTACATACAAACATTTGTCTTTGAATGTGACACATAACAATGGAACAAGGGTGAAATAGTGAATACCTCTAGGGAATTGCAACATCTTCCGATCCTTGTAACATTCCAAGTTGTTATTTCCATGGATTTTATCATTTGACTATCTAAACCAAGGAACAAATTAGTCATCAAGGTGATTATTGATCACCTTTCTAAATATGCCCATTTTTGTGCCTTATACCACTTGTTTAAGCCATCCTTACACAATTCTACATGCATCATATTTTTGAGTTACATGGCATGCCCAATTCCATTGGGACTAATCATGATCCTACCTTCACCAACAAATTCTAGAAGGGGTTATTTAAACTATAAGGCGCACAATTGAAAATGAGCACACTTGATCACCCCCACTATAGATGGCCAAAAAAAAGGTGTTTAATAAGTACTTGGAGACTTATTTGAGATGTTTTGCAACAAATGGAAATGACCAGTTTGTTCAATGCCTACCCCTCAAAAAATGGTGGTAGAATACCACCTATCATGCTACCACCAAAATGCCACCCTATGAAATTGTTTATGCACATAAGAACTATATTATTATAACCTTTTATTTAGTAGGCACATCTAAGTTGTAGGAAGTGGATATCAATCTTTACAACAAACTTAAAAAATTGTGTACACTTAAGGACAATTTGGTCTTGGCTCAAAATAGAATGAATCAACAACCAAATCAACATCACTTTGAGTGCTACTTTGAAGAAGGGGATCACAATTGAGATTCTTCATCTCTATCCCTGTAAGTAGACATATCTTAAAAAAATGACTACCTAAAGCTATCACCCAAGTTCCATGGCCCATATCATATCCTCCAACGCATTAGACATGTAACCTATAGATTGACTCTATTATCCCATTCCAAGATCTACCCCATATTTAATGTGTCCTAGTTGAATAATGGTGTATGATTAAATTTCCAAGATTACACCATTTTTCGTGAACCTAATGAAGAGGGTTCCATTTGGTTTAGTCGAAGGCACTACTAGACAAAAAAGATAGTTTACTACACTAACACATTATATAGAAATAATTGATACAATGATCGAATAAAATGTAGCTTGAAGATGCCACTTAGGAACCAACAACGATTTTATAGTAGTTTCCACAACTCCAACCTCAAGGACAAAGTTTATTTTCAAAGTGGAAGGCATGTTAGGTTCCTACCCTATCCTTCCTACTTAGGAGTACATAGGATTTAGCTATATAATATTGGGGGCAACTTCTTTGTATAGGATTTAGAGGTGGGAATTTATATAAGGGAGGTGAAGGATTATTATTGTATTAGAGATCTGCACAATTAGAGGTTTCCCCTCAAAGATGCAACTAAACATTACTAAGCTTTTGACATAATGACAAAAAGTTATGTTTCTGTGGGTGTTATATTCTAGTTTGTCTCTCTCTTATTTCCAACAATGCATTTTTGCATATATTTCTCTTGAATTCTTTGTATATGTTATTGCGTACACTACACTACCCCCTTTGGAATTGAACTTATGGCCTCTAAAGATGAAATATATGTTCTTAGTCACTAGGCCCACTCACATTGTGGAAGTTGTGGTCATGATAAACCAACATAGATCCATCTTAAAAAGGGATCTATCAAACGTCGAGAGAGATCAAATATCTTGAGGTGCAAACCCTTCCTCAACATTTGCACTTTCAAATCAAGTGTGTAATGCAATGTTTATGGCGTATATATATATATATATCATTTTGAATGTTTTAAATCTAATTTAAATTAAAGTGTTACTTTTTGTAATATTTTATTTATTTATTTATAAAAGAAATGTATCATCTACACATGAGCACAAAAATAATTACACATCTCCTTTATTGAGCTATAGAATACGCCTCTTTGATGTAAATATACTACATTCTATCTTTGTAGTACATCCCTCATTTCCTTTTGACATTCTTCTCTCTATTAATGATATTGTATCATATATAATCCTTAGCTAACTTAATAGCAATATTATGTTAATAAAAAAATTAAAACGCTAACTTAATTATAATATTATGTTAATAAAAAAATAAAAAATAGTTTAATAGGAGAAAAGGTGAAAAAGAGATTGACACCTTAAAACACGGTGTTAGGTGCCACATTATTATAATCATAAAAATTATTCCAAAATACTACATTCCATTATTGTTTTTCACACACATTCTATGTTAAAAGAAAAAGTCAAACAAATAAACATGTTGAAACATAAAAAACAATCATCAACTTTACATTGAAATAGAGATTATTCCAAAATACTAAATAATATGCATTCCATTATTATTTTTTTACACACATTCCATGTAAAAATTAAAAAGTATAAACAAATAAACATGTTCACGTTTAAAAAAATGATTAACTTAACATTGAATTTTTTATTTTTCATAGAAAAAAACCGTAATTATATTTATAAACAAAGTTACATTCCATAGGTGGTACAATATCATATATTGTCCAATATCCAAAATACTGACCAAAAGGCCTTAAACAGAATAAGTACAAGTTCTACCAAAACCCAACATACCAAAAACCATTGCACTAATGCAATATACATTTTTAATCCAACTGGCCATTAAACTGACCATTTACCTCAAAAATCAGTCATATAAGCTGTCCAAAACTGTATTACACTATAGTCTTCAAAAAATTTCAGCATGACAAAAGGCCTTCATCAATTGTTCACCAAGAACAAAATTATCCATGAAGCATACTAATCCAACTGCAATCATCAGGTAAGACCAAATCTGCAATATGAAAGTTAAAAAGACATAACAGAATCGAAGCATGCATCTGCCCTGTGCTCTGAAATCTACCAAGTGCCAGTCAAAACATTAGATCCATCTTTAGCCAGACTATCTGCAAGAGTGTTACTTTCACGGTAAATATGCATAAAATCAACAGATTCAAACATATCAACCCATCTATTGACTTCCTACAAAATATGGCCAATGTTGTATATTTTGAATACGAAACTTACCAGCAGCCCAATTGATAACCAACTGAGAATCACCAAATATCTGCACTTTTTTAATATTATTATCCAAAGACAAAGTGAGAAGGAGCTTTAAACCTAAAATCTCTGCAAAATTGTTAGTGCCACTGCCCAACCCAGCTTTAAACATGAAAAAGTGATCATCTGAAATAAAAAGCAGACCTCCAACTCCACAGATTTTCGGATCTCCTGCTGCCGAGCCATCAAAGTATCCCTAAGGGAATGACTTATCAATGACTTCCACAACCACAGGTCTAATATTAACAGTAATCTTATATTGGGGGAAAGAACTCAACAAACCCAAATAGAAAGATGAAACTTGAAAAGGAGAAAGAACATAATAATTAAAATAGCTCTGGTTCCTTGCCTTCCAAATGAACCATACCACAATAATTGGTAAAGACTTGATATGTTTCACTTCTCCTTTCAAACACCAAATTTTGAGGCACTTACTTACCGAATTACCAATCCACAAATTGTTTAACTGAAGTTTAGCCTCAATTTCAAACCACACTTGATTGGAAAAAGGACATTCCACACCTAAATGTACATTGGACTCTGAATCCAATTTACATAAAAACATCTTCCAGGGCCTTCCCTTCCCTTTCTGCAAATAACATCCCAAGTTAATGCCTTATCAGATAATAAAAACCAGCTAAAGATTTTTTCCTTAAGAGGGCATTTGAACTTCCAGAGAACCTTCCACCACCAAGACACTTCCTCCACATTTCTATCCAAAACTAATTGAAGATAACCAGTTTTTGGAGTATACTTCCCTAATTTTTCCTAATTCCAAATCAACATATCATCATGATTTGACAATCTAACATGACTAGATTTTAAAATAGTCAAAAAAACATTCCAGGAGGTAATGTCCTGATGATCCTCTAAACCAACCAAATCTGCAGAGAGCCAACCCTGTTCCAGTAACAGAGTCATACCAGAACAGCCAATATCTTTAAGAGAATAAATACCCACAGAGTGAAGTTTATCAATCAAAATGGTATGTAGAATGTGTCTCCACTTACAACCAACCCAGGGATCCAGACCAAAGCTGACATCTGCTCCATTTCCAACCTTCCAAATAAGAAAGTTTCCAATAAGATCAAAAGACCAGAGTACAACTTTCCAAACAATAGACATGCATTTCTTCTTTTTCTCCAGTACTCTAATCCATTCTAATAAGGATAAAGGAGAAACATATTTCTGTAAAGCAATTTGCACCCATAGGCCTGAACCTTGAATAAGATTCCAAACATTCTTTGCTGCCAATGCTTTAGCAAATATCATAGGTATCTCCAACCCCCAACCTCCCAAACATTTTGGGCACATTAAAGTTTTCCAAGAAGTCCAGACCATTCCAAAAGAATCTAAATTTCCTGCCCATAAAAATTTGAAACATAATTACCTAATCTTCTCAATTATGCCCATGAGAATCCATAAATGCATCCAATACACCGGTATAGCCTCTAAAACTGATTTGATCAGAATTAGCTTACCTCCCTTGGATAACCACTAAAAACTCATGTGTTTGATACTCTTTTACACCTTTGCAACCAGCCAGTCTCAGTCCTTCAAAAGATATCTACAAGATTTAAGATGGAACCTAAGAGGTACAACCTCAAAGGAGCCAATAGTCAAAGACGATTTAATCTAAATGACTACATCATTGAAATCAATTTTATAGAATTTTATCATACTGCTTATGTAAAACTATCAAATTATCTCCATTATGCGCAAATATTTTATATGAAATACGTGTCCAACAAAGTGATGCACTAAATTAGTATCGGTTTCGACCTAGGTTTATTGTATTTTGAGAGTAAATTAAAAAGAAAAAGATATATATATTTTTTTAATTTATTTTTTTCAGTGTTTTTTTTTAAATTATGATTATCTCAATCTTTTAAATTAAAGTAAAATGTTTTGAGCATAATTTATAATCAAAATTCCCAATAACTTTTAATATAATTCTTATTAAATTTAAATTAAAAAAAAACAATTTTATTATTTATTTTCATAATTTAGTGGTATCCTATATAGTTTGCATATTATAATATTTTATTTTCCTAGAACCCGAATTATATTAACTCGAAGACCATATTGTTCATTGGCTATGGAAACCTTACATAAATATACTTCAGATAAAAAAAACATATATCAATTCTTATTAAATTTAAATTAAAAAAAAAACAATTTTATTATTTATTTTCATAATTTAACGGTGCCCTATCTAGTTTGCATATCATAATATTTTATTTTCCTAGAACTTGAATTATATTAACTCGAAGATCATATTGTTCATTGGCTATGTCAGCCTTACATAAATATACTTCACATATACTATGATGTATGCTTTCATGTGCTTTCTTATACAACAAACATAAATATTCATGAGATTGTGTGATAGAATCATCCCAAAATGCCCATGTATGATGGGCTGCATCATTAAAAAAAATATTGGTCCAAGATCAAACTCTTTGATGATTTATTTGTTAACTTCCCACACAGAAAAAGTACCTTCAAGGAGTAGTAAACCAGGGATGATTTTAGGGGCGAATTTTAAGGGTTACCCAAAAAAAAGTGGGCGAATTTTTATATTAAAATGTTATTATTTTATTTAATAAATTCGCTCATTATTTATTTTGTATATAGCTGTCCTAGGGGTAAATCGCATTCATCCTGATTTAGGGAAAATCTAGAAAAGGAATATTAGCCCACGAAATTATTTATTTTTGCCCACATTCGCCTGAATTTTTCCGTCTGCGAGGAGATATTTGCCCAAATTCGCCCAATTGTTTTCGATTGGGAGGAGAAATGAAGATTGTTCGCCGGATTTATGGATAATAGCTTGAAAAATTGGTATTTCGCCCAGGATTTATGGATAATACGATTAAAAAATTTCTATTTCGTCAGGATTTATGAATATTTCTGTAAATTGGTCTTACTTTGACCTCGATTGGGGTAAATTGGACATAGTTCGTCCTGGATTTGGATTTGTGGACAATTATTTGAGTAAAATGTGGAGATTTAATCAATTGGGGAATTTTTTCCACTGGATTTGGTCCATATTTGAGCAAAAAATAGATAAATTTAGTCAAGTGAGGAATTTTTTTACCTATATAATGGTGCAAGAGTCAGGACTCAGGCTCAACATCAAGCTTGATTTCTATTGCAAATCGGTCTTTACAGTGGCTGAGTGGATTCATGGAAAGCAATTTTAGAAAGTTTCTTCTATCTGCACTATGCAGGCTTTTTACAGGTTAGTTTCTTGAATCTTCTTCTATTTGTAGGCCTTTTACAGGTTAGTTGCTATGAGCACTCAACCCTGTTGCTAGACCACAGCTTGATGGGATTTTCCTTATTGGATATTATTCTTTGGCACTCTGTTGGTTTTAACTTTTATTCTGGGTGTAAGCTATAGTATTCAAGAGCCATGGAGCTCATTAGCAATTATTTGCGAGTGCACATGGTACAGATTCATAGATTTCTTCGCTTTTTCTTCTATTTTTCTTTTCAAGAATATTCACTTTTCAATCCCACGATTTATTCAAAGGACCAACGACACCTCCCATTACAACTGAAAAACCATAATATTTTTTTCCACCTGGGGGGTCGGGGTTTTGTACCCACCAGCGATATATATCATACATTGCATCTCCTGGACGATCGAAGTTGTGACTCGTCCCTTGTTCTGTTTTGAGATGGAACAAGGATTTTTTTCCACCTCGGTAGTCGGGGTTTTGTACCCACCATCGATATATATCATACATTGCATCTCTTGGATGATCGAAGTCGTGACTTGTCACTTGTTCTGTTTTGAGAAGGAACAAGGAGAAGCAGAAGAAAGTAAGATCGGTCTTTGACTCAGGGCAATCCAGTCTTGTTTCCTCGGTCTTTGATCTGCTTACATTACAATTGATCAAGTGGACTCACTTCAGTTGATTTGATTGATTCAGTTTCGAGCTTCGTAAATGGGAACAATGTCACCCTAAGGGGCGGATATCAGCAGTAAGGAGTCCCATAGGAAGACGTCATAAATGTATAGAACTTCAAATCTGTTTTGGATTCATGTTTACCATGCCCAGCTAATTTGTTGCATTTGTTATATGTTCTTTTTTTTTATAAGTCTAGCTAGTATGGGATATATGGTGCTATAAGCAAAAAGACTTTCTATTATATATGCTTATTAATTCGGAGTTCGCCCTACTTTTCCATTATGTGAAAATGATGGACAAGCTAACAGAGGAACAGATCTCTGAGTTCAAGGAGGCTTTCAGTTTGTTTGACAAGGATGGAGACGGTCAATACTCACAAATCCCCTTCAATTATTTGTCTTTCTCTACATGTTTTCGATCTCTGCTTCTTCTGTAAGAATAGGAAGAGATGCAATGCATTTAGCTTATCTGGGTTGTGAAATTTTGAGTTTATTTACATAGATCTATTGGCCAAATTTCTTTATGTGATGACTTGTGTACTTAGATCGGTTGAAATCAATGGCGTTTTTTATTACCCATTTTATTAGATTTTAGGATTATCCATTTATGTTGGGTAGTTATGGTAGAGGGATGTAAGTAATGGTCGCATGGTTGGTACTCTGTAGTCAAATCATTTCCCTGTAACATTATCAGTGTTCTATGGTGACTAGGGGACAAGGTATTAGATATGGTTCATTCAGTTGGTTCTCTTATTGCTTGATTTGAGTTTTCATAAACCACCACTCATCAAATTCTGAACATTTTTACTTGTATAGTTAACTGAAGTTTTTAACCCTCTTTCTGATTGGAGTGGGTACTGGGTAGGAGACTTTTATGAGAGATCTGTTGCAGTTAAAACTCTTGGTTAATAATTTTGTCAAAGTCACCCAAAAATTGCACTTAGTCTCATTCACAAAATGAAGACTGCATTAGCACTGAAAACATCTTAGTTTAACACTTTTTGCAAGAATGATCCTAATCCTCAACCCCTCCTTCAGAACTTCAGTAGCATTCTCTAGGATCTCAAGGAAACATTTCAAGAATCAAGCTAGCTATTGTAAACATGATATTGATATTGTAAACCAATATCAATAAGTAATATGGAAACCGAAATACCATTTAACACAACAATTTGTTATCATGTGTTATCCAAGTTTTAACCCCTGAATTATAAAATGTTAACTCATGGATTATTTAAATGATGTAGTTTATGTGACAGTAGTCAAGCCATGTGTCAATTGGGTCTGGCTGAAGTGGTAGACAAGTTTTCCTCCCCACCCAAGTTGAAATCCCACGTGTGACATGATCACCGTTTACGAGCTGATTGTTGAATGGGACTATTTGTGAGCTAATTGTTGATTTGGGGCTGGCAAGATTTCAACAATTTCATTCTCACTTATGAGCTGGAGGGTGGGGGCATGGCAACTTGGAAAAAAAGATAGAAGTCATGTGTTCTGAGTTAAATGACTCCATGGGCAGTATGACTTAATAATTGTTCTTTGAAGGTACGACCTTTCATGCCCATGCTTCTTCATAAACATTTCCCATCAATCATTGACTTAGTGATCTTTTACATGTTTCCCCACGCTTCTTGGGATGGGCACACATGTCTTATGCAAACTCTTGTTGAAAAATCATTATTCACCATTACCATGGATAACACGTACTCCATTCGAATTGGGAACATTATCCTCCTCGTTCTTGAAGAAACCTTGTGTGGAGCCATGGTTGTCTATGCCTTGAAATGTCAAGACTATTCCGAGAAAATTATGACTTGCAAGAGCCTGTGAGGGCCAGGGACTTGCTGTGTGAATTCAAAGAGGAAAAGGGATGGTAAAGAATGTCCATGATAGCTTAAAAAAACACCACAAACCTGCAACCACATTAGTGCTGCTTACGGACTATTTTGGTGAAGTATTTCTCATATGGGTCATTCACAGTAGGAAACCACCAGTCTTTAACTCTTTCTACCTACACTAGAAGGGAAGAAGATCCCTGAGGGGCTGTGGAGCAAAGAAAGGGATGATTTTCCTTGTGTTGTGAAGGAGATGAAAGTTCCATCATGAACTGATGGCTGGATGAGGGACTAGAGTGCTCAATAGTGAGGATATTGATTATGTCATGGGAGTAGTGGGTTGGGATGAGTGATATTATTGCTTGTCAGCAACTAGTTTGGTGGACTTAACTTGAAAACAAATAAGTATTCCATAATCAGCTTTGTGTGGAATTCTTGTGTTTACATATGTTTTGATAATGGATAATGAATGAATTCCAGAAATATGCATGTTATATCTGTTGCTAATTGCTGTGCATATGGATTTGTTCATAAAGGAATAATTTTCATATCAAGTGCCCCAATGGCCAAAGAAAGGCTTCCCAGTACATGACATTTCATTTGAGACAGACAATTTGAAAACACTGAATGAGTAATTCATCTGGGAGAAAACATTTCATGATAGGCTAGCATTGATAACTGCATCAAATGTTTTGGACATATTAATTATCAACCGCCATTGAACACAGAAGGAGACAGGCTTATTCCTTCTCGTTAAAATACAACAACAAGAGAAGCAAGAAATACTTTGACAAAAGGCATCCATTAAAATCAGTATCTATGCCAAATAACCTCTGCCTTCGATCCATGTCGAATTTAATAATTATTAGGAATTTCCTTCAGCAAGATAGACAAGGCTGGTAAATTTGCTAGAGGAAAAGTGAGCTAAAAATTGGGCACAACCAAATGAGTATAACTTCTTTTGCAACAGATCTCACAACAGAAAGAGATTAAATATTCAAAACAACATACAAAATCCCTCCTGATGACAAATGGACAAACATTAGAGTTTCTAGGAACACCGTAGTGCCCTGAGATTCATTTTTGCTTACCCTTTCTCTGGTCTATAACCTTGGAACTCATGGAAAAGGTAACAGATGCATACTTGTATTCTAGCACTTTTGATAATCATGAATCATGATGCATGTGTTGCTTTGCAAATAATAGTTGTAAACAATGCAATATATAACATGCCCTGTAATGGATTGTGTTCCATTTGTATGCGACTACGCTACTTATAAGAAATAAGCATTATTTGGCATAGGGAATGAATTAGAAAGTCATATAATGTATACATGTAATGTATACATTCCATGTAATGTACCTACATAATAACAAAAGTACCAATGGACTTGATGTACATGATCGATTAATTTGTCCTACCTTCCACATAATGCACCTACATCATAGCAAAAGGCCCAATGGACTATACCATATTACAGAAGGACCCCAATTGTCAAATTGAGAGGGTGCCTGCAAAATATTGAAACTTTAAGTTCTAACCAAGTTGTCTTGCATTGTAGGACTAATGGTAAGAATATAAAAGATAAGTAAAATGCCAATAAAATCAGTTAGTGGTAATAAAATCAGTTCACACCTAAGTTTAACACAATTGAAAATCTGAAACATAACACAAAGCATAAAGAGAGAGTACAACTATTAGTGTGCAATGTGTACATACTCAATTAACTACTGGAGTCTGATGCTCAAGTCATGCACTGTGTGTATAGTGGATGGTCAGGCATCTTTAGCGAAAGTTGTATCACCAAATCCCAAGCTTCCCAATATAGAACCTTATCAAAGGTTAGTGTCGTCAAACATGCCTTCATCACAACTTTTTTTTCCACGTTTTTTGCAAGATGGACTTAAAAGACAATCTTTAACTTGGGGACTCATGCAGCATAGAGGTTCTCTCTAGGGACACCTATGGCTAGGACATATAGAGCCAATTGGTGACATGTGTTTGGTCGAGTTCATTTTGAAAATTGATGGCATGCATTCAGTCCTAAGTATTGCTACTATTGCTAATGGAAGTTGCTTGTCAATGAAACAAATAAGATATCACAGAAAATGGTTTTACTTGAAAAACTTTGTTCATGTGGGTTTTGGGGTCCTGACATATCCTTTTGGTGTGTAGTGATTTTGACCTTGAGATTGGATGCTCAAGGCTCCAAATCAACTCCATACTTCTTAGTCACCTGCATCCTCAACATGCCTTGAGAGGTGTGCACTAGCTAGTTACAATGATCTAGACACATGCACAGCAGTGCCTCAACTGGAGATGATTTGTGCCATAACTACTAAGTTGCATACACTTTACTAAATTGAGCTAGGCTACATGCACCCTACTTAACTGATGCATGCAAAACTTAAATTAGAAACATAATGCATGCAAACTTGATGAAACTGAAATATGGGTACTTAGGCAGATAAGAATGCTTCACGGTGAACTGTTGGCCTGGACACTAATTCCTAGAGTGCCTGGCCTTGCTATGAGCACTCAACATTGTTGCTAGACCATAGATTGATGAGATTTTCCTCATTGGATATTATTCTTTGGCACTCTGTTGGTTTTATTCTGGGTGTAAGTTATAGTATTCAACAGCCATGGAGCTCATTAGCAATTATTTTCCAAGTTCTGTAAATGGAAAACAGGGGGGCAGCAATTATTTCTACTTGGAGTACAACTCTATAAATGGAAAACACAGTAATGAAGCTTCTATGGGCATGTATTTTCAAATTTAAGTTTTAACTTAGAAAATCGCTTTGATGATTTCGCATGAGGAACATGTTTTTGCTCCTCTAGTGCTAAGAAACCCTAAACTGCTGAAAATCATCTAAGAAACCATGTTATGCAAGTTCTAATCAAGATATCAGAAGAGTTTTTTTACAGGAAAACATTAATGGGCCATTGGCAGCAAGTTCCTTACATCTTAGCAACTATCTAAAAAATTTATTCATTATTTCCTATGTGCCTCTTATTTGTTATTATTTCAAACATTTGGAAATCAAAACTCAACAAATTTGAAAACAATAGTATGAATTAACAAAATAAACCCACCTTGAAAGTTCTCCCAAAATATTATGTTTTTTAAGTTAAAAATTAAAAGATACACCTAAACAACTAAAGTTTACAAAATATTCTCTTACTTATTGCAGCCATATATTTTCATTGATAGTCAAATCTTATAGTTAGGGATGGAGGGAGTGAAGAATTGGTCTCAATTACAACGTCCTAAACTCAACATTTGTTTTGTCAATTATGGTTTAAGGGCACTGATAAGCGCACATTCAGAGGATCAAACTCTCCATCCAAAGGCAAGGAAGTAGATATCATTTCTCAATGGACTCATGTAGAGAGGCTTCCCCACCCAAAATCAACTTCCATCACTTCCAATCTCAACTATTGTGATATCATAAACTCGTAACAAGATCAGGGTAGATGCTTTTATCGGCCAAATACCAATGAGCTTTTATTGGTAGAAGTCAGAACCTCCTATGGGAGAGCCCTAAATGCAAGTCTGTAAGGAGACTCAAACACCGAATAATATCTTCTTTTGGAAGGGTTAGTGATCAGTGCCTTAATGGAGTAAAGAAGAAGACATACTATATGGACAAATATGAACCTCGTAAATGCAATCAATAAGTCAACTTCAAGGCAAATCTAGAATGATAATGTTATGCCAAGGTTATGCAAGTAGTTAGCAAAAACATTAATTGTCAAGTTTATCAAATACTTAGGCATTGCATGACCATCAACTACTATTTATCATCATTCGTGTATAACCATAGACAAATTGGAGTGTGGTATGAGTACAAATATGGCAGCCCAATAAATACTAATAAAGCAATCAGTAGGCAGATGTATCCAGTGTAGTCATATGCATACCCATTTATCCACCATTCATTATTAATTTAAACATAATATAGATGGCAGTTAAATGTAATTTAGCAATACATGATATTCAACAATTATTGGTCATTTTCCAAAGTATTTATCAATTAGTATTAGGTCTGTCCATAAAATAGAATTCAGTATGCATTTGCAAACAAATTCTGAAGCAATAGCAGTAGTATATATATATTCATTAACTAACAACTACTTGTAATGTTTTTATATGCAGGGTTGGATGACTGTTAGAGTACCCTAAAGGGGGGTATTATAAAATGCAGACCAAGTATAGGATGGGCAACAACTGAAAGGGCTTCCCTTTGGGTTGATAAGGCATTGGACAAGGCCTTAAAAGGGCAGAACGAGGGTAGAAGGAAGTTAGCAGAGGTCTGTTCCAGACCTAGAGGAGGGGCCAAGGCACTAAACAAGCAGCCCAAGGATGTTTAAGGAGTGGTCGTAGGTTATAGCAGCCTGTGGTAAAAGGGTTGAGGTCTGGAAAAGGTGAGAGGAGGAAGGAACGAGGCCTAAAGGAGCTGGTCGAGGGTGAAAAGGGGCTACTAATGAAGGTCGAGGGCTGGTAGGAGGAGGTTTAGATCTAAGCAAGGGTAGTAGAGGAGAGATAAAGGGAGGCTGATTGAGGATAAGGCAAGCCTAGCCTTGGAAGAGGCCAAGAAGGGAGGATGTGAAGGATAAGAAGGAGAGGATAAAATGGAGAGAAGAAGGAGAGGATGAAAAGGAGAGGTTGCCAGGGAAACCCTTTTGGAGTTTCCTAACTAACCTAGTCTAACATGCAAAATGCAACCTATCTAACCCTAGATTCTAGGTGTTGAAGAGAAGAATGGTTTTGGGACAAAGGGAGAAAGACTTTACCCTAACCTAGCCTCTTCAAAGAGCGAAGAGTAGGAGAAAGCCTCTTTAGTATTAGGAGAGTAGAGAGTAGATCCACCACTTTGGAGAAAAATGGGGTTGTGTTGAGATCTGCTCGTGAGGAGTAAATCTCGTCGGTTGAAGTTGCTGCTAGAAACTAAGCTAGTTTAATGAAGAATTTGTGTTGAAGAACACCATCCACAATCTTGAAGGAGAAACCATAAGGAAAACCATTGAAGACCAACCCACTAACCACAACATGTTGGTTGCGGAGTGTGCTTATAATCTTCCTGATTTAGAGGTCGTGTTTTAGCTATGTTTGGATTCCAGTACTTGATGGGGGGTTATAGGGGGTTGTAGGGGGTTAGTTGTGAAGCTCTCTGAAACTTCCTTTCCAGTGGTTTCATCCTATGCCAGCACAGACCTGTTTCCATAGAAACCTTGAGGAAGTTAATGTTGAAGACTCTTGCATATGCTAACACTAAATAAATTTTGATGAGCTCAAGTATGTGGATTTATAGCCAATGGCAGCTGGCTTTGACCACTCCTTCAAATCACATAAATAGTCAACCTATGTAAACTTGGGATGCAAGTATTGGACTTGTGTTGGGCACCTGGTCCACAGCAAATGCATCTCCCATAAGTCCTAATCGAAAGCTTCTTTCCCCTGTTGTGATATTTGCCAATGATCTAGTAACTAACTGTGGACTTCCCAAGGTTGATGCCTATTAGTAAATATTAGCCCTAGTTTAATAAAATCAATTAAAGAATATTTTTTCTAAGAAGCAGCTATACCGATGGGTTTAGAGAAATACATGTTAGAAGACTCTGTGGTTCACTCATGTGAGGATGCTCTGTGATTCAGCAATTTGCATAGTTTTTCATTTCATGATTTATAAGGCAGAGTAACTAGTAGTCAGACAACCTATCTTCAAGGACCATCACACATTAACTGGCAGGAAATTAATATATGAGGAAACAACTATGGTAAGGACTAGAAAGTGTGTTTTATTCTTTTCTAAATGGTAGGTAGTTGTAAGCTGAGATGATAAGTTTGACAAGGATGCAGGGTCTTTTAAGCCTCGGGAGCCTCCAACAGAGATTGAGGAGATAGAGAATCTTGTTGCCCAAAGACTGATCCATGGATTCCAAATAAACAAGATTCAAGAGGAGTTGTATATCCCTTTACTAATAGTGGGATACCTATTGCAGCACAAGCTCAAATGTTAGTGTTTCTAGTTTTCACAGGAAGGGAACTTCCTTCTAAACCCATTGTTAGATTGACGTAACTCTTTGTTCGATGAACTAATATATGATGATTTCTAAAATAAAAAATATTCTGATTGTTGTGTGTTTGTATACATATCATACTGTAAAATTGTTCAGAAGAAATTAATCCCTTTCAACGTAAGCAACCTGAAACAGAGAAACCGATGTGTTATATGAAATGGTCACAGTTCACGATGAGCAGATATCTTGAAAATGTTGCTTTCAGAATTTTTGGAAATGGGAAATGGCATATATTACCTTATTGATACATAGTTTTTAAATATTTACAAATAATAGAAAGAATGGAAATTTCTCCTGAATTTATGTTATTTTCTTATTTTTTCCTTTTTTCTGTATTCTGAATTTTTTTAAAGTTGTGGGTGAATCTCTAGCAACAGGCCAAAATTAGATTGATTTTTTTTTGGGTCAGAAGAACCCAAGAAACATTTCCTAGTGTCTGCATCTTGGATGTTTCTTACCAGATTCCATACCGGAAAAGTTGCCTTAGTATGGGAATAAAGGTATTCTGATAACTGTAAGTTGTTGTAGAATCCATATTATTGTCAATAAATAGAGCCAGAAAGGGGCACGGAATAAGAAGCAGGAATGATACCCTACCCTTGGCATATTATCCATATAAAATTGATTATA
Source organism: Pseudotsuga menziesii (assembly GCA_001517045.1). Taxonomy (NCBI): domain Eukaryota; kingdom Viridiplantae; phylum Streptophyta; class Pinopsida; order Pinales; family Pinaceae; genus Pseudotsuga; species Pseudotsuga menziesii. The sequence continues at coordinate 8,752 of LPNX010131875.1, read as the reverse complement.
ATGCACTAATGCAGTGTCAAGTGAGAAAGATGAAGGAGAATTCTGATAAGATAATTTAGACTTTTGCAGTTATCTGAATTGTCCATGATCTTTTGGTTTCAAATTCTTAACACAGTGAAGAATCCAAAAGATCATGGGCATTAGAGAATTCCAATGTTGTAAGCTGTTGCAGATTCAATATTAATGTCAACAAATAGTACCAGAAACTAGAAAACCCCTGTTATATTAAGTTATAATATTTATTAGTGATGTACTAATGCAATGTCAAGATGGAACAGGAAGGGCATGCGAATCAAATTTCATGGGTAGGTTTCTATTCACATCGATGTCATAAACTATTTAAATTCTCAAGCAGCTCGATTTCAACTGAATTTGACCACATTTGCATCTGTATGCATGTTTGTCAAGACAAAACTGTGTCAAATGTCAATGAGGTCTTGATTTAATGGTACAGCGGAGGCGGTGAGACATGTTTTGCCCCTTGGTGGAGTGTCTCTCCGTGCAAGCAGGCCATTGGGGGCAGGATCCTCCTACTGGTGATTTCTTAGCCGAAGGGATCGTTCAAGAGTGTTGTGAGTCATAATCCAGTCAGAGTCCATTGTCAATTATACCAGAATGCAAAGGGACTCGCTTGCTACACAAGGATGTTCCGAAGCATCTTTGTCCCAAAATTTAAAAAACTGTGGCCAATGCTGCGTAAACATTGTGATCAATGCCTCCACTATGTAATGAAAAAATCCAAGCATATGGATTTATAGCCAATGGCATCTGGCTTTGACCGCTCCTTCAAATCATAGAAATCTTCAACCTATGTAAACTTGGGATGCAAGTATTGGACTTGTGTTGGGCACCTGGCCCACAGCAAATGCATCTCCCATAAGTCCTAATCAAAAGCTTCTTTCCCCTCTTGTGATATTTGCCAATCATCTAGTAACTAACTGTGGACTTCCCAAGGTTGATGCCTATCAGTAAATATTAGCCCCAGTTTAATAAAATCAATTAAAGAATATTTTTTCTAAGAAGCAACTATACCAATGGGTTTAGAGCAATACAGGTTAGAAGACTATGAAAATAAATGAAGAATTAAACTACCGACTAAACTGATGCTTCCAATCAAACACGATGAAACATATCTTTTTATAAGTAAATACTAAAAAATCGTTGGAAAAAGAGTGCAAAACGTAGAACGTTTAGCTTACTCCTAAGTAAAATACTAAGAATAAGAAAAGGATTTGGTTTGGGCTTTCAGAATATTTTTGGATCCTACACTCCTAATCACATGCAGGAAGCTGAGGAGCTTTCCCTCTTAGGCCATATTTATATGTATTAGCTATGGATGGTCTTGGTTATTTGTTGGAAGCAGCAAGAATACAGGGGAAAATTTGGGGGATTTAGGTTCGTGGAGACAAGGAGGTACTTGACAGTCATTTTGTTGCTGACTAAATGCTATTCAATTCACCTAGAACCTAATTTGGTGATTGAAAACATGAGATAACTAGACAGCTTGTGTTTCATTGAGTGTGGTTCTTAGTGATCAGAAATCAGAATTTTGGCTCATAGGAGCTGAGATTCCATCAAAGATTTCTCCACACTAGAGGAGAACACCCTATGCAAATAGGGGGGTAACAAGAGGAAACCCTAGGCAAAATTTCCTAGCCTGTCACCCTAGGGATGCCTATTGTTTGGTACAAGGTTTGAACTTTGCAACTAGGATCCAAGGTGCATAAGAATAAATTTCCCTTGACTGACCTCCTAGTTAATTGCATCAACATATCATAGGATCTTGTTTACATGTTCTTTGTATGAATTCCCCGACTGTATTTCATCACCCACCAATTCAGGTACTCCTTGCATCATGAATTGATGTTGACAATCAATAAATCCCATGGTTAGTTTTTTATGGCAAGTAACTGCCAACTGGAATCATTTTGTTGTTATAGCAAGGAACACTTACGACATAAATTAAAATGACATTTGGTTAAGAATTTGAACATGACAAGAATTTTGCAACACACTTGTATAATTATTAGGAGATTGAAGATGTGATTAGATGGAGAACTACAGAAGGTGCTTTGTGGCCATGTCTAGCATGTGTATCACTCATGTGAGGATGTGCTGTGATTCAACAATTTGCATAGTTTTTCATTTCATGATTTATAAGGCAGAGTAACTAGTAGTCAGACAGCCTATCTTCAAGGACCATCACACATTAATTGGCAGGAAATTGATATATGAGGAAACAAATATGGTAAGGACTGGAAAGTGTGTTTTATTCTTTTCTAAATCATTATTCTTTTCATTAGACGTATGTTTTCTTCTTTTCTAAATCATTATTCTTGTGATGTTTTAAAAAATTGTTAGTTATTCCCTTTTACACAAATTAATAGAAATTTGTAGATTACTTATTAAAGCATGTACTTGTTTTTAATTTCATTTATCATCATAGGGGGCCTCTTGTACCATAAAACTCAGAACTAGCCATACTTAAAGTTTAGATGATTTTTACTGTTGTTTATGCTAAGAGACTAGAGTTGGGTTTTGATGGTACTTCTACTTTCAATCTCAACCTAGAATTTGCTACAGCCTTCTGGTCATTGCTTTTCAGTGGCTGGAATATGACTTTTGGCCACTATTTGTGCTCAAAACTGCCCAGATTTGAGTACTAGGGCATTTTTATGGTAGAATTAAACTCAGAACCCAAGATGAAGAGTGTTTACCTCATGAATGATTCCCAAAATTGCTACAGTTCTCTTTTCAATGTTTTCATGCCTAGAAAGCGCCTAGAATTAGGGATTTAAGACTTCTTGTTGCTGTTATTCATACCCAGATCTTAAAGTAAATATGATAGGCTCGATCTCTACATTGTATGACAGGCTCAGAAAATTAAATAAGAAACAGAGTGATTTTCTATATGAAGTCTTTGAGTTGAATAACAGTGAAAATAGAATCTATTAGCTTGTTTTAATCTGATGGAAGAGTAAGTCATCTGTATAAATATTTATCTTACATGGAATTGAATTTGAGTTTAGCAATCGAAATCTAGATAATCAATGGGAATCTATAAACATGAGAATTGTGTGCGCAAATGCTGAAGGGATTATACGCATAGAATCTATGTTACGTGTAGTGATTGATATTATACTCGACATTGTTAGCTTTGTATAACAAAGAAAATATGAAGGATAAGTGTTCTATCTAATGTGTTTTGGTNATCTAATGTGTTTTGATGAAGATAGAGCATCTCAGTTTCCTTTTCAAAAGGATAGGTTATGCTAAATACATAGATTCATTTAGTAGATCTTTCAAAAGCTAGGAATTTTGGCTAAACATACAAAGGATCATTTGCAACTTGTACAACTTGGGCTTAGAATTCATTGATATATTATTCATTTCTTCATTGATGTGGTGTCAATGCTTGTTATTTCAAGTTGGTCAATAAGAAATTATAGAAATTGTGTTAAAAATGGGGCATTATATACCTATTCAGTACACACCATTGGATACATTTGTCATCATATAAGGCATTGATCCTTTATGTTACATAGAACAAAGTCTACATATGTGTATGTCATGAATGTTGTGATTTTACGACATGATGTATGTCATGTT
>LPNX010131868.1:92767-144357 GCA_001517045.1 Pseudotsuga menziesii | reverse complement strand
GTAAATTGTAAATTCATGAAAATTGTAAATTGTAAATTGTAAATTCATGAAAATTGTAAATTGTAAAATTGTGAATTATCTAACACTATGGAATTGAAATTTATCAACTATGAAATTGTAAACTATGAAATCTATCAAATTGTAAACTATGAAAATGAAAATCAAATTGCATAACTTTGAAATTTATCAAATTGTAAACTATGAAAATGAAAATCAAATTGCATAACTTTGAAATTATACCTATATCAATGGGATTTGTTTCCTCCATCATAGCTTCATTTGGAATTTCTTCTTCTCTCAAGATTGTTCTTTTTCTCCTCTTCCTTTATTTATCTTTCTCTCTTTTCTCTTCAATTTTGTTTTGATTTCTTTCATTTCTTCTTGTTCGACGTTGGTGCTTCCCATTGTGATTGATCAACAATTCAAATTGATACCTACAAAACAATCTACAATGCTAAATTTGTATTACAAAACAAACATTTTTTCAAAGAAATTATGCAATTTTGAAGGATAGAGTTATGTTTATATAGAGTTTCATAAAAAAATCGGGTGGGAAAGATGGTTGGGGTGTCATAAATTTTTGTAGTTGGAGTGTCATTAATGTTTGAATTCACTCCCAGGCTTTTGCTCCAAAGGATTTTACTAGGACCTCGACCGAGGTATTTAAATAGCTTGGTCGAGGTTTATACCTCGGTCGAGGGCTTAAAAAAACAGACTTAGCCCACATTCAAGCAAATGAAAAATTTCCCGTGCCTTGCAGAGGTTTGAACCCTACCATTCCTAGCACATAACTGAGCGGAGTTGATACCGATAAATTCACCAACGAATCTTCTATCCATTGAGATATCATACACGCATTTTGGCATTCATATGAAATTTATTTTTTAATTACTTCTAAAACTTATACTTGGAAAACCACACTGCAACTTCGAAGAAACTCAAAGAAAAATCTGCAGAGTTAAAAATACACAGCCAAAAAATTCTTAAAAATGCACACATCACATATCGACGTGTCCTCTTCAAAAGGGTATCTTTGGTTTTTCAATTTTTGAAAAAATAGAAAAAATTCCTTTACGTGGACAAATATGTGTTTAAAACGATGCTGAAATCGAATGTGGTCACTTTCGAAAAATAATAAATAATTGTATAATGCGAAAAAAATTAACAAAAAAATATGCACATCACACTACATTTTATGTAGATCATGCTCATATATTTATTTTTTTTAAATTATTAATGCAAGATTGAATTACTCTACGTGGACACGAGCCACTTATTAGCTTCTTCAAATTTTTAAGGTCACACAGTTCATTAAATGCAAAAATTCACACATTAAATGACATCGGAATATTTTTAAAAAAATATCACTATGAAGCCAACATAATATTCTACAATTTGTTTTTTTACTGTAAGTCAAAATTCACATGGCATATATGCGTTTTAAGGGCTTCTATCTAGCACATGAGTAAAAAATCAGGTTTTCATCGCCAAATTTGGCCAAAAAGTGTTACCCATCTTCATGGAATCACCCATCATCCTTATAGCAATAAGAAAAACAAGGGTCCCAAACCCTCTCAACCAGCTCATCCTTATACAAGTAACAAGGGAACGAAATAAAAAAGTAAGAAGATCGAGGGCCATTGAAATTTTGTGGGAATGGTGGTCATGTGGAATCTAAGTGTTTTAAGAAGATGGTAGGCATTAATGATGAATAAAAACATCAACCTTGATTCCTCTCCTAACTCTACAAATCATGTGCATGCACTTTTTTCTTCTAGGTGTTTATTCAATGCATCTTCTTCCTCTTATTCTAATAAGTGGCTGATTGATTCCAGAGCATATTTTCCTATGTCTAAGGATAAATCCATATTTTGGATCTAAGTGAATAGAACAACAAACACATATTTGTTGGTGATGATATATCACTAAATGTTGTAGAATATGGGACAGTTCAACTAGATTGTGGTTAGTTCAATGATGTGTTATGTATCCACAAATTTCTTGCAATTTGTTGTCTGTCTATCAAATCACTCACTCTAGTGAAGCTAAGATGATAAAGTTTATTCCTCACCAAGTTGTAATAAGTGGTTTCAAATATCCTAAGAATGTATTAGTATCTATAATTGTTGATGATATTACCAGGTTGTACATATTCAACAACTTTGGGTCATCACTTTTTCCCTTAGTTTTTATTTCTCATAAAGATGACGTGAGTAAACTTTGGTATGGTGAATTTGGTAATTCAAACCATCTCTGATTGCAACAAATTTGTAATTAGAAATTTTTTATTGTTCTTCCTCTCATCTCTTGCAATGATGGTGTTTGTCTTGGGTATGTTCTCGACAAACATCATTGGGGTAGTTTTGAAAAATGTGCCTCTTGGCATGCCTCGACCCCTTTGCATATTGTTCATAGTGATTTTTGTGGTCCTCTTCCTTTTTATTCTTTCTCTGGCTTCAAGTATTTATTAAATTTCATTGATGGCTTATCTAGAGGAACTTGGTTTTGTTTCAAGTAAAATGTAAGAGTGATTTTTTTGACAAGTTTTTTTCCTACAAGGCCCTTATAGAGAAACAACCTAGACATCAAATACACAAGTTAAGAACAAATAATGGATGCGAATATGTGAATAAAAAATTTACTGATTACTTCATTCCATAGGAAATTTGGATGCAACATATTGTTCAATATACACCACAACAAAATGGTGTTGTTAAGAGAACAAATCACACATTAAAAGAATTGTCTAATTGTATGATCCAATCTAAGGGATTAAGTCTTCGATTTTGGGTCAAAGCCATTAATTGTGCCAATTACAAAGTTAATTTCACTCCCACCAAGTCTCTAAAGGATATAACACCAAAAGAAGCATGGAGTAACACTGAACCATATGTAATCCATTTTTTTTTGTTTGGTAGTGAAGCATCAGATCACATTCATGATGAAAACAAAACATTATAGCCTAAGAGTGAGAAGTGAATATTTCTTGGATATTTTGAAGTTGTAAAAGGTTATAGATTTCTTAAACCAAAATTCAATGACATAATATTAGAAGAGATGTGAAAATCAGTGAAAATATCTTGGCTTGCAATCCTAATTCGAGGCTTGTGCCATTTGTGGCCTCTGAGCCATCTTCAACACTTGTGCTTCCTTCTACTCCTAGCTTATTTGATAGTGTTCATACTTCAGATTCTTCTTCTGATGATGAAAGTGATGATGAATTCCATGTACATCTACTCATTTTCCTCTAGTTGCACCAACACAACTACTTCCTTGATGGGTCTGTACAACATGTGAAGTAGCCGATGATCCTAGAGATCAAAGTCAAACATTTTTTTCTAGTTACAGAATATGGCCTCTTCTCTTTTGTCCAAATTCAACATGTGAAGCAAATGTTATCTTCTCTTTTGGCTCAATTTTTAGAGACTCATGATCTATAAATTTTTTCTAAAGCTTCATGCCATCCTGATTGGATGTAACTATGGATTAAAAATATTGTTCCTCAATGGTGAATTATACTTGGGGTATTGTACCTATTACAAAAGGAACAAAACTTCTTAGATGTAAATGGATATATAGAACTAAGTGTGCATATGATGGAAGTGTTGAAAAACTTAAGGAAACTTGGTTAGTTTCCAAAGGATTTTCCCAAGTTGAAGGAATTGATTACAATGAAAATTCCCCACCTATCTCCAAAATGAAATCCATCCACCTTGCTATTTCTATTCGTGCTTCACCTAAATGGGAGGTCCATCAAATGGATGTCAAGTCCCCCTTCTCGCATGGAGATTTGCAAGAACAAATTTGCATGGAACAACCTTCTGGATATGTTTATAATGACTTCACCTTTGTTTGTCACCTTAAGAATTTTTTTTATGGAATTAAGAAATATTTTCACTCTTGCTATGCTAAAATGGATAGATTTCTCCTTGAAATTGATTTTTATATATGCCATTCTGACTCCAATGTCTATACCAAGAAAGGATAAAACCATCTCATAATCCTTTTTATTTATGTTGATGGCCTTATTCTTACTAGTAGTGACCATAAACTTTTAATCCATGTGAAATCCAACCTTAAGAAAAATTTAAAATGATAGACTTAGGACATTTGCATTATTTTCTTAGCCTAAATTCCTACAAACTAAAGAAGGAGTTTTTCTTTCTCAATCTAAGTATGCCCATGACCTTCTTCATCACTTTCACATGGATTATTGTAAGCTGACCCCATATCTCTACTAGTATGGAGTCAAAATTTCTACCACCTGCACTATACACAAAGTACGTGTTACCTTGTACTATCAGTTACTTGGAAGTATTTTGTACTTGACTCATACCCATCCTAATATTTCTTTTTTTTTTGGTATTGTTACCTAATATATGAAAACGCCCCATTAAATCCATTGGAAAGTAGCAAAAAATATACTCCATCATATTTGGGGTACAATCCAGTTTGGTATTCATTACAATTTAGGGGGAGTGAGGTATTTCTAATTGGTTGCTTTCACTGATTCATATTGGGATGATAACCTTGATGATTGGAAATCTACTACATGTTATGTTTTTAGTGTTTGTTATGTTTTCAGTCGGGCTTGTAAGAAACATCAATGTATTTTTCTTTCTTTAATAGAAGCAAAGTATCAAGCTGCAATTACTTGCAAGTTAGGAAGTCTTATGGATTTGACAAATTCTTTCAGATTTTGGATTCAAGTAATAATATTTGACTACCCTTTTATGTGACAATCAAAGAGCCATCAAGCTCATCAAATATACCATTCAACATCGTCCTAACAAACACATTGATTTATTGATCTACTTCATCAGAAAGATTGTCAGGGATCACATTCTTGAAGTGATCTTTTTTCCTACAAATAATCAAGTTTTATGAATATTCACAAAGTCTCTTACTGAATAAAAGTTTTCTAAACTTCAACGTATGTTAGGAGCTCAAGAATTTGTCATTAATGGGAGATAAGATCTAATTCCTCATTCCTTCTCCTATTGTGTCACTTTTGTAAATCCTTCAATCCTATCCCAAGTTGTTCTTAAGGAGTGATGTTAGGATATTTAGACACTTAGGAGTTAGTTAACATCAACTTAGTATAATGTGTCAACAAGTAATTGCATTTATTTAGTATGCATTTGATCTTATGTAATCCCATTGTCACACTATGTTCTAGACATAGATTGATATGATGGTACATTTTCACCTCACTCTTAATCACCTCTTAATGGATATTGGTTCATGGATTAACGCCCAATTGGTCCATGATATCTATTTAAAGAGAATGGAGGGACATTTTCTTAATGATCAATTGCAAGAAACTCATATGTAATTTATTTTTCCTTTTCATAATGTATTGCCTCAAAGTAGCTATCTGGTTGGGGCCATGGACGGTTTCCCTCTTTGAGGATTTTAACCACATAAACATTGATGTGATGAGTTGTGATCTATGTGTGTTAGCGGTTTCCCCATGTGTTTGACCTTGTGGAACTATCCTATGTGTTGGTACTCATATTTACTACCTAGAATTTCCACACTTGCCCGAGCTAAAATATTCTGGGTTAGTCCTACTTTATTCCTGTCAACTATCCTTCTAGGTTAACTCCTAAGCTTTGATTACCCAATTTGTTTGTTACTTGCTAATTCTTGCTTGATTTTGACTATTTTGACAAGTTGATTTAATACATGATTTATGGAAGTTTCACAGTCTGCAGAGATGGTTTTCTATGATTTGAGCATGTGCAGGAGGTGTATCTCAAAGTCCTCCTACTTCTGAAGTTCAAGAGTTTCACCACTGTATAGATAAATATTGAAGTTCCATATGTATTAGCACTACAAAATGAATTCTCATTCTTTAGCGAAAATTCAATTTTGCTTATATGGAGACATTATAGAATGAGTCATCAATCTATAGCATATGTCAAATTTTCATGCCCTGTAGGAAATACAAAATGAGGTCTTATTCTTCAACAAGCTACATAATGAGCCCTCATTATTTAACATGCTACAAAATGAGCTGTAGTTCTGTAGCAACATGTTTTTTGGGTAATAATTTAGTGTTGAAGAATCACATTTAATTCTATAGCAAACGTGTAACCCCCTTAATATCAAGTCATTGTAGGATCACATTAGTTGGCCAGACATGTGTTATAATGAAACCTACCACCACCTTATGTTTCAATTCGATTGTTCCATATGTCAAATCAGTTGTATGAAGATCTTGTTACCATGAAGCATGATCATGCGGAGGAATACTTAGTACGAGTATGATCATTATATTATACAAGTCCGTCTTCGAGGAGGTCTATGCATAGATGTCAGTTGCATTGATGGAACCAGTTGTCCCTAACTAAATATCGTGATCTAGATTACCAAACACATCTGATGATAATGTTGTAGTCCACTAAATTATCATTATTTATTTTCTTAAAAGAGGGAAACTGTTTATAAATTTAATTTGTTTTTTAAAACCATTTTGCATTATGCCTCTCTTTATCAAACCCGCATTATTTGACTACTTCATTTCAAATGTAGTTGTGGAACCTCACAAGGGAGGGAACTTATTTCTCCATGAACCTGATGGGGTATTAATATAATTGTAATAAGGTTTCAAGAAGCTAGTTGCTATGAATTCTATCAGTGTCTTGAGGGTCATAATCAATAGGTAGCCCAGGCGTTTGTTGAAGTCTTTGATGGTCACCAAGTAGTGCTGGGATGATTAACTATTAGATTTTTCAAAGAATCCATTTCCTGCATTTGTCTTCTACCTATAAAATGTGAAGTATGTTTCAAACAACAAAAATTAAATGTCGCAGACTGTAATCAGTTTCTGGGTGGAGGTCTTTCTCTACTTTCTACCCTCCTTGAGCAGTTTACAATTTTTTTTTGATACACTGCACGATTGATTTGATACATATGTTTTACAGTTTAGGTTCTTCATTCGTTCCTGTGCATGTTCAACATACAATGCCACTTGTGATAGAGGCTAGGGAATGATATTGTAGTAGTGTCTCGAGTTAAATGTTAAATTACAAGAGTTACTTGTATATTGATATGCTAGTTGTATGTGTAGTTAAGACTAGGATTTGGGATCAAACTGTGTATGTGGGGATAGTCTTTCCTACTTGCACATGATTCCCAGAAAGCTAGAGAACCCAACCCCTTATTTATATTTGTAAGAGATAAGATAATAAGGAGAGTGAACAAAGACGGTCAAGAAAGAAATGTTATAAGAAGGATTTGAATTTTCTCTCTGAATATGGGGATTAAATTGAATATGGGATTCTCAAATTTGATGAAAATGATTGTTGGTGCATGGTTAGACCCAAGGTTCATAATAATTCTCACCAAGAAAACCCTAGACACAAGATCCTTTTGGCATCACCTACAATCAGGAGAAGTCTCACCTTTAATAGATCTACTCTCTACTTCGCAACATATCATGCACTCATTCATAAAAATAAACATCATATTCATAACAACAACATAATATATCATTCACCTGCACATCAAAATTAAGCGTTCATCATATTCATTATAATTACAAGTGGTAGACCATATCTACTCATTCTCATTATCAATAGGACAATCTTACATAAACTACATAGTGCACATCCATACTTTGTTATAGTCTTCAACAACCCGACATTACACAAAAAAACACATTTATCCTCTATAATGAGCTAACACACATCTATTAGTCAATCATAAGCTAACCCTTTACCCTTAGCTATCTTACATATTTCTACAGCATAGCATGGGCGAAGCCCGTTACAAAGTGTACAAATCTCCTAACTAATCCCTAACTAACTTCATCTTTTTGCGTCATTTTGGTCCAATTGATGATTTATCCTGCGGTCCTCTATTCTATGCGACATCCAAGATAGGTCCAAAACCCACTCCAAGTAGGACACTCTTTTTAATGGTTAATAACCAAGGTGGCTATCAATATTTATTTGCCTGTCTAATAAAAACAAGGTTTTTGGACCTGTATGATTGAACACTACAAGTAGGAATTGAGACTATTTATTCATTTATTCATAATAAAGTGAGGACAAGAGATAAACAATATAATAATGTGGAGCCAAATCCTATTCATGAAATGGGTCATTGTAGATGAGTGAGTACAACAACAGAGAAAGAGGGTAATAATGTAAAGCCAAAACTAAGTCACATGCAGTATGTCATTGTAGATTTTTGGGCCTATATGATGTGAACTATGCAAGTGGATATTAAGACTCCTTATTCATTTATGAGTGGGAGAATAATGGGTACGGATATTCCTTACTCATTTATGAGTACAAGTGGGTATTAAGACTCTTTATTCATTTAAGAGTGAGAGAGTGAGGAAGATACATAAAAATAATATCAATGTAGATTCAAGTTTCGATCATAAAATATTTCATTGTAATCTTAAAATCCAACTTCTGCTCATAAAATATGTCACTGCAATCTTGAAATTTATTAATTATTTTATATTAGATATATAATAATCACATGATATAAATGATGACATTGTACGATGCAAAACTAATGCAAAGGAGGATGTCACGAATTGTGTTGGTTTTTGTGTTATAAAGACTTGGATAAAGGGGAAAAAATGAGCTACCAAGTTATACAAATTTCATTTGATGCGCTTCATTATAGGATACCTTGGGTGGGTGGAGGTCTTTCTCTATTTCCTTCCCTAATTGGATGGGTGGAGGTTTTTTTTATGATTTCTACCCTTAAGTAGTTTATATAAAACGTTTTGGTACACCACACCCTTGATTTGATATATATGTTTTATAGGTTAGGGTCTTGATTCATTCTTGTTTATGTTCAACATAGGATGCCACTTGGGATAGAGGGCAGGGCATGATATTGTAGTAGTGTCTCATGTTAAATGTTAAATTAAAAAATTTACTTGTATATTGACATGCTAGCTGTATGTGTAATCAAGACTAGGAATTGTGATCAAAGTGTGTATCTAGGGAGAGGGTTTCCTATTTGCACATGATTCCCACAAAGCTAGACAACCGTAACCTCTTATTTATATTTGTAAGGGCTAAGATAACAAGGAGATCATATATACAAGCTCAAGAAAGGAATGTAGTAAGAGGGATTTGAATTTTCTCTCTAACAATGGAGGATTAAATTGAAGAAGAGCTTCTCAAATTGATAGACAAGGACACTCATTGCAATAGTTAATAATGAAAGTGGCTATCAAGATTTATTGCCCTCTAATAAAAAAAAGGTTTTTGGACCTATATGATTTGAACACTACAAGTAGGCATTGAGACTTTTTATTCATTTATTCATAAGAAAGTGAGGACAAGAGAGAAAGAAGATAATAATGTGGATCCAAATCCTAGTCATGAAATAGTTCATTATAAATGAGCCAATACAACAAGATAGAAAGGGGTAGTGTAAAGCCAAAACTTAGTCACATGAAATAGGTCATTGGATAACATGGGGGAATGTGGCTAACATGGATAGTGTGGGGGAATGTGGCTAACATGGATTTGTTGATATGTAAACAATTAAATTTGTGCCAAAATTGAGAAACAATAGGTTTGGTGGAGATGATTTTTTTTATACGTTTTCTTCATGAAATATATATCTTGGGGAAACCCACCAAGTACTTCCCCTAATTCTAAGGATGGTACTGAGGGTAAATTATATTTTGTAGAATATTAATTATTTTTAAATATAGGACTCAAGGCCATTACAATAATATACTCATTAATATCTCAATATGTTGCTTGTGGGAATTGAACCTCGGTGTCGAGGATAACAATCATTCCTCCCAACCACCCAAGCTCTAGAGATAATTAACAAACTGGAGATGTGTTATCAAATAGGTTGGATATATTTATGGTGATGGATATTTTTTGTTTAATGATTATGCTTAGAAAGGATATTTAATGGAGGTAGGGGTGACTGGAATGGCATTTTCCCATTCTTATTTAGATATATTCAAACCATATGCAGCAACTAGCCCTTTCAAATTTAATCCTATTTGGTTGGAAATGGATGAAATTCAAAATCTAATTAGAAGAGAATTGGTGAGATATACGATTCATGGTCTAGAGAGTCTACTATATTCCAGTCTTCTACATATTTGAAGAGGTCATCAGGGGTAGCACCATCTTGGGCATAAAAAAACGCAAAATATATTAGATAATGAGTTGAAAGAAGCTCATTAGGAAACAATTACTTATTATGAGAAGAACGTTGAAAGGGGTTTTTAGGGAGGATGATAAGCAAAAGGTTTAGGAGCTAAAAGACAATAAAAGGAATTCGTTAAAATGGAGGATGAAGAGCAGTGTGGTATGGTTGGAGAAGGGTGATGAAATTAATTTTTTTTCAAACCAGTATGCCAACAATAGGAAGATGATTAATAATATTTGGGAAATGAAAAATAAGGCAGGAAGAGTAGTAAGGAATTTTGCTGAGCTAATTCATTTAATATTTTTCCTATTTTTAGGAAATCGAATGGATGAATCTTTCAAACGACCACTTATTTTCCTAGTTTGGTTTCCAAGGAATATAATTAAAGGATGATGGAAAAGTTTCAAAGGAGTAGTTTAAAAACAATCTTAAGAATATTTAAGAAGGATAAAAGTATGAATTTAGATGGGTGGGAAATTAAGTTATTCATTGGTTTCTATAGTCTCTTGGAAGAAGACTTGGTGAGGGCCATTGAGGAAGTTATAACCTTAGGGAAGGATTTTGGGTCCTTTAATTCAATTTTCTTAGAACTAATTTTGAAAAAAAACTAAATCCTTGGAGGGGTTCAATCCTATTTCTTTGTGTAACTATATTTATAAGCTCATAACAAAGATTCTAGTTTTTAGGATTAAAATAGTCCCCTCAGAAGTTATTTCAAAATAGTAGCATTTGGGTTTTTATTGGGGAGACATATACACGAAGACATAGTTGCAACACAAGAGGTTCTATACACAATTAAAACAAAATGATATCAAGCTATGCTTTGAAATTAGATATTTCAAAATCATATGCCATAACTAGTTGGGTTGTTTAAAAGTTGATACTTCTTCATATTGGATTCTATCTTCGAAAGGCCAACTTGATGATGAGTTGCATATCTTCAATTTATTTTGAGTGTTGATTGATGAATATGCTTCAAAATTCATTAAGCCTTCAATGGGATTAAGGTATAACATGTATTAAAATGGGAAGTCTGGTAGCTTTAAGTTTATTATTATTTGCGGATAATAAATTGTTGTTTTCTAATAGATATTGAAGGGAGGCTACATGATTAAGGGAAAAGTTGGATATTTATCGGATTACTTCAGGAATCAAACTAAATGTGCACTAATCCACTATTTGGATCAATATGTAGTGTTGATCATATTAATATTTTTGCTTTTAAGGACTCAAAAAATTTAGGAAGGTTTCAAATACCTTGGATTCTTGCTCAAACCTAATGTGTATGGGAAGTACTAGGTGTTCTTGTTGGAGAGAATGGAAGGAGGAATCAATAGTTGGTGAAATAGATGGTTGTCAATAAGATGCAAGTTGACACTCTCTAGGTATTTTTTGGATGCCATCCTAGTATTATCATACACCAAATAAATACTTATGTTAAAATCTCCACAAAATATGATTTGTTGAGCTTTACAATTATATTTTAGTTGAAATATATTATGTATGTGCAACTATACAGGTTTATGGAACATTGGTTCATTTTCCATATAAGTACACCCTACATTCCAAAAGCAATTAATTTCACAAAAGAAAACAAATTTTTAATTTATGTGCCAAAAAAGGAAAAATGGGATTTTCTTATTCTAAATAAACAAGACCCTACTCTATTGTTGTGTCAAAAGTTATAGGGGAGGCTTGAGATTGAAAGACATTTACCGAGTAAAATATGTAAGTGGACATATTTTTTGAAGAGCATAATTTGTATGAGGTTACTATGGATCACATGCAAATCTGTTGAGGATAAAGTTTATGTATGTAACTCATTTTCTTTATCTTAACAAAATTTACCTTAATTAATTCATAAGATCCTTTTCATTTTTTATTTATTCCTATGCATATTTATAGTTCATTTCAACAAAATAAAATGTTTTAGGACTCGCTTCATCAGTGTAAACCCTAGATTTATTGTTACTTCCCTCTAGTTTTTTGTTTCTTCAAATCCTAGCTTTGTTGTTTATTCCCTTTCATTTTTTTGTCGCAAACCCTAGTCATAGGTATTTAGTTTATTTACCTTGTCACAATGCTTTTTATCTTTTGGAGGATTTAGTATTTCTTGAAATGGATGATTTTATAGTGGCCATGCATGTTTATATCTTCACGAATTCTCACTGTTATAAGTTTTTGAAACCGACGTTTTGGGTGGACACTCGACCCATCTTGAGGAATCACAAATGACGTTGCTTTAGACTGAAACTCTTAAGGATGCATATATAGGGATTGAGATGAAAGGAGGTTGGATTTTAATCATTATTAAATTGAAATCTTTCCATTAAAAAGTTAAGAATTAGGGTGTTTCTTTGCTTTAATGGTGCTTTTTATGTAAACATTGTCTAAATGGATTTGCCTCCCCTAATTTGCTTGAATTTAAAGCCCTTTCCTTATTAGTTCAAAAACATTTTTGAGTGATGTGGTGCACATGATATGATATGACTGCATCAGTGTGTTTATAACTATAGAGTGCATCGCTTGGCACATGAAATGACATGTGTATCTCTATGATTGTTTTGTATAGATGTGCATTGTTATGTGTGGTATTCTCTACATACATAAACAAACCCATGCATATTACTATAAAATTGCACTGCTCAACTAGAAGAAGTTTTAGGTGCTTATTATAGTTTTATGATGAAATGTTTTACTTCGCAAAACATATTCATAGTTTGTAAATTTCATTATGAATCATTTTGTTAATAAAATATGGTCAAAGAAATACTAAAAGAATTAAAAATAACTAAATAATAGGAAGAGATAACCCAAACAACACACATCAAAAGTAAGTAATTATTAACTTATTTTGTTATATGAAACCAATGAGTGCTTTCATGTGATTTAATATATTTTCATTTCATTTATTTATTATTGTAGGAGAAAAAAAATTAACCCGTTCATCACATATTACAAGAAAAAGGTAGAAAATTGTCATTTCAAAATTTGTGAGTCTTTTTCCTTAGTTAACATTTTATATTTGTTGTGTTTTTTACATTTTAATTAATTTACAACCATCCATGGATGTTTTCTACAAGGTGTTCACATAAAAAGTAGAGCCATTTGAATATTTGATTGACATTGAATTAAGTATGGGTTGTGGGTCTTTTTCTTCTCTGCTTGGGTGGGTCGAGGTCTTTTTCTCCTTTCTACCCTCCTTGAGTAGTTTACATTTTTTTTCTGATACACTACATGATTGATTTGATACATATGTTTTATGGTTCAGTTTCTTCATTCGTTCATGTGCATGTTCAACATAGGATGCCACTTGTGATAGAGGCTAGGGAATAATATTGTAGTAGTGTCTCGAGTTAAATGTTAAATTACAAGAGTTACTTGTATATTGATATGCTAGTTGTATGTGTAGTTAAGACTAGGATTTGGGATCAACGTGTGTATTTGGGGAAAGTGTTTCCTACTTTCACATAATTCCTAGAAATCTAGAGAACCCAACCCTTATTTATATTTGTAAGGGATAAGAGAACAAGGAGAGTGAAAAAATATGGTCAAGAAAGAAATGTAGTAAGAAGGATTTGAATTTTCTCTCTGAATAAGGGGATTAAATTGAATACGGGATTCTCAAATTTGATGAAAAGGACTGTTGGTGCATGGGTAGACCCAAGGTTCATAATAATTCTCACTAACAAAACCCTAGACACCAGACCCTTTTGGCATCACCTGCAATCAGACGAAGTCTCACCTTCAATAGATCTACTCTCTACTTTCACAACATATCATGCACTCATTCATAAAAATAAACATCATATTCATAACAACAACATAATATATTATTCACGTGCACATCAAAAGTAAACATTCATCATATTCAATATAATTGCAACTGGTGGACCATATCTACTCATTCTCATTATCAATAGGACAATCTTACATAACCTACATAGTGCACATCCATACTTTGTTACAGTCTTCAACAACCCGACATTACAGAAAAAAACACATTTATCCTCTATAATGAGCTAACACACATCTATTAGTCAATCATAAACTAACCCTTTACCCTTATCTATCTTACATATTTGTACAACACAACATGGGTGAAGCCCATTACAAAGTGTACAAAACTCCTAACTAATCCATAACTAACTTCCTCCTTTTGCACGATTTTGGTCCAATTGATGAGTTATCATGCAATCCTCTCTTGTGTGCGACATCCAAGACAGGTTCAAAATCCACTCCAACTAGGACACTCTTTGTAATGGTTAATAACCAAGGTGGCTATTAAGATTTATTTTCCCCTCTAATAAAAACAAGGTTTTTGGACCTATATGATTGAACACTACAAGTGGGAGTTGAGACTATTTGATCATTTATTCATAATAAAGTGAGGACGAGAGATAAAGAATATAATAATGTGGATCCAAATCCTAGTCATGAAATGGGTCATTGTAGATGAGTGAGTACAACAAGAGAGAAATAGGGTAATAATGTAAATCCAAAACTAAGTCACATGGAGTAGGTCATTGTAGATTTTTGGGCCTATATGATGTGAACTATGCAAGTGGATATTAAGACTTTGTATTCATTTATGAGTTGGAAAATGATGGGTATGAAGATTCCTTACTCATTTATGAGTTCAAGTGGGTATTAAGACTCTTTATTCATTTAAGAGTGAGAGAGTGAGGAAGATACATAAAAATAATATTAATGCAGATTCAACTTTCAATCATAAAATATTTCATTGTAATATTAAAATCCAATTTTTGCTCATAAAATATGTCACTGCAATATTGAAATTTAGTAATTATTTTATATTAGATATATAATAATCACACGATATAAATGACGATGCAAACAATGACATGGGACAATGCAAACTAATGCAAAGGAGGATGCCACGAATTGTGTTGGTTTTTGTGTTATAAAGACTTGGATAAAGGGGAAAAAATGAGCTACCAAGTTATACAAATTGCATTTGATACACTTCATTATAGGATACCTTGGGTGGGTGGACGTCTTTCTCTATATCCTTCCCTACTTGGGTGGGTGGAGGTTTTTTTATGATTTTTACCCTTGAGAAGTTTATATAAAAAGTTTTGGTACACCACACACTTGATTTGATACATATGTTTTATAGGTTAGGTTCTTGATTCATTCTTGTTTATGTTCAACATAGGATGCCACTTGGGATAGAGGCCATGGCATGGTATTGTAGTAGTGTATCATGTTAAATGTTAAATTACAAAAGTTACTTGTATATTGACATGCTAGCTGTATGTGTAATTAAGACTAGGAATTGTGATCAAAGTGTGTATCTAGGGAGACGGTTTCCTACTTGCACATGATTCCCACAAAGCTAGACAGCCCAACCTCTTATTTATATTTGCAAGGGATACGATAATAAGGAGATCATATATAAAATGTCAAGAAAGGAATGTAGTAAGATGGATTTGCATTTTCTCTCCAACTATGGAGGATTAAATTGAAGAAGAGATTCTCAAATTGACTAACAAGGACACTCATTGCAATAGTTAATAATGAAAGTGGCTATCAAGCTTTATTTCCCTTTAATAAAAATAAGGTTTTTGGACCTATATGATTTGAACACTACAAGTAGGCATTGAGACTTTTTATTCATTTATTCATAAGAAAGTGAGGACAAGAGAGAAAGAAGATAATAATGTGGATCCAAATCCTAGTCATGAAATAGTTCATTATAAATGAGCAAATACAATAAGATAGAAAATGGGGTAATAATGTAAAGCCAAAACTTAGTCACATGAAATAGGTTGTTGGATAACATGGGGGAATGTGGCTAACATGGATAGTGTGGATAGTGTGGGGGAATGTGGCTAACATGGATTTGTTGATATGTAAACAATTAAATTTGTGCCAAATTTGAGAAACAATAGGTTTGGTGGAGATGATTTTTTTTGTACTTTTTCTTCATGAAATTTATATCTTGGGGAAACCCACCAAGTACTTCCCCTCATTCCAAGGATGGTATCAAGGGTAAATTATATTTTGTAGAATATTAAGTATTTTTAAATATAGGACTCAAGGCCATTACAATAATATACTCATTAATATCTCAATATGTTGTTTGTGGGAATTGAACCTCGGTGTCGAGGATAATAATTATTCCTCCCAACCACCCAAGCTCTAGACCTAATTAACAAATTGGAGATGTGTTATCAAATAGGTTGGATATATTTATGGTGTTGGATTTAATTTGTTGAATTATTATGCTTAGAAAGGATATTTAATGGAGGTAAGGGTGGCTACAATCATTTTCCCATTCTTATTTAGATATTTTCAAACCATATGTTCCAACTAGCCCTTTCAAATTTAACCCTATATGGTTGGAAATGGATGAAATTCAAAATCTAATTAGAAGAGAATGGGTGAGATATATGATTCATGGTCTAGAGAGTCTACTTTATTCTAGTCTTATACATATTTGAAGAGGTCATAAGGGGTAGCACAATCTTGGCCATAAAAAACACAAAATATTAGATAATGAGTTGAAAAAGCTCAATAGGAAACAATTACTTATTAGGAGAAGAATGTTGAAAGGGGTTTTTAGGGAGGATGATAAACAAAAGGTTTGGGAGCTAAAATACAAGAAGAGGAAGTCATTGGAATGGAGGATGAAGAGCAGTGTGGTATGGTTGGAGAAGGGCGATGAAAGTAATTTTTATTCCCACCAGTATGCCAACCATAGGAAAATAATTAATAATATTTGGGAAATGAAAAATAAGGTAGTAAGAGTAGTAAGGAATTTTGCTAAGCTAATTCATTTAATATTTTCCCTACTTTTAGGAAATCAAATTGATGAATCTTTCAAACGACCACTTATTTTCCTAGTTTGGTTTCCAAGGAATATAATTAAAGGATGATGGAAAAGTTTCAAAGGAGGAGTTTAAAACCAATCCTAAGAATATTTAAGAAGGATAAACGTATGAACTCGGATGTGTAAGAAATTAAGTTATTCATTGGTTTCTATAGTCTCTTGGAAGAAGACTTGGTGGGGGCCCTTGAGGAAGTTATAACCTTATGGAAGGATTTTGGGTCCTCTAATTCAATTTTCTTATCACTAATTTTGAAAAAAACTAAATCCTTGGAGGGGTTCAATCCTATTTCTTTGTGTAGCTATATTTATAAATCATAAAATAAATTCTAGTTTCTAAGATTAAAATAGTCCTCTTAGAAGTTATTTCAAAAGAGTAGCATCTGGGTTTTTATTGGGGAGACATATACACGAAGACATAGTGGCAACACAAGAGGTTATACACACAATTAAAACAAAAATATATCTAGCTATGCTTTGAAATTAGATATTTCAAAATCATATGGCATAACTAGTTGGGTTTTTTAAAAGTTGATACTTCTTCATAATGGATTCTATCTTCGAAAGGCCAACTTGATGATGAATTCTATATCTTCAATTCATTTTGAGTGTTGATCGATGAATATGCTTCAAAATTCATTAATCCTTCAATGGGATTAAGGTATAACATGTATTAAAATTGGAAGTCTCGTAGCTTTAAGTTATTTATTATTTGCAGAGAATAAATTGTTGTTTTATAATGGATATTGAAGGGATGCTTTTATGGTGGCCATGCATGTTTATATCTTCAGGAATTCTCACTATTATAAGTGTTTGAAACCGACATTTTGGGTGGACACTCCACCCATCTTGAGGGAATCACATATGAAGTTGCTCTAGATTGAAAATCTTAAGGATGAATATATAGGGATTGAGATGAAAGGACGTTGGATTTTAATAATTATTAAATTGAAATATTTCCATTAAAAATTAAGAATTAGGGTGTTTCTTGGATTTAATGGTGCTTTTTATGTAAAAATTGTCCAAATGGATTTGCCTCCCCTGATTTCCTTGAATTTAAAACCCTTTCCTTATTAGTTCAAAACATTTTTGAGTGATGTGGTGCACATGATATGATATGACTGCATCAGTGTGTTTATAACTATAGAGTGCATCGCTTGGCACATGGAATGACATGTGTATCTCTATGATGGTTTTGTATAGATGTGCATTGTTATGTTTGGTACACTCTGAATATGTAAACACACCCATGCATATTACTATAAAAATGCATTGCCCAACTAGATGAAGTTTTAGGAGCTTATTATAGTTTTATGATGAAATTTTTTACTTCGCAAAACATATTCATAGTTTGTAAATTTCATTATGAATCATTTTGTTAATAAAATATGGTCAAATAAATGGTAAAAGAATTAAGAATAACCGAATCATCGGAAGAGATAACCCAAACAACACACATAAAAAATAAGTAATTATTAACTTATTTTGTTATATGAAACCAATAAGTGCTATCATGTGATTTAATATATTTTCATTTCATTTATTTATTATTGTAGGAGAATTTTTTTTTAACTTGTTCATCACATATTACAAGAAAAATGTATAAAATTGTCAATTTCAAAATTTGTGAGTCCTTTTCCTTAGTTAACATTTTATATTTGTTGTGTTTTTTACATTTTAATTAATTTACAAACATCCATGGATGTTTTCTACAAGGTGTTCACACGAAAAGTAGAGCCATTTGAATATTTGATTGACATTGAATATAGTATGGGTTGTGGGTCTTTTTCTTGCCTACTTGGGTGGGCGGAGGTCTTTCTCTACTTTCTACCCTCCTGGAGCAGTTTACAATTTTTTTTTAATACACTACACGATTGATTTGATACATATGTTTTATGGTTTAGGTTCTTCATTTGTTCATGTGCAGTTCAACATAGGATTCCACTTGCGATAGAGGCTAGGGAATGATATGGTAGTATTGTCTCGAGTTAAATGTTAAATTACAAGAGTTACTTGTATATTGATATATGCTAGTTGTATGTGTAGTTAATACTAGGATTTGGGATCAAAGTGTGTATGTGGGGAGAGCGTTTCCTACTTGCACATGATTCCCAGAAATCTAGAGAAACCAGCCCCTTATTTATATTTGTAAGGGATAAGATAACAAGGAGAGCGAACAAAGACGATCAAGAAAGAAATGTAGTAAGAAGGATTTGAATTTTCTCTCTGAATAGGGGGATTAAATTGAATAAGGAATTCTCAAATTTGATGAAAAGGACTATTGGTGCATGGGTAGACCCAAGGTTCATAATAATTCTCACCAATAAAACCATAGACACCAGATCCTTTTGGCATCACCTGCAATCAGAGGAAGTCTCACCTTTAATAGATATACTCTCTACTTTCGCAACATATCATCCACTCATTCATAAAAATAAACATCATATTCATAACAACAACATAATATATCATTCACATGCACATCAAAAGTAAGCATTCATCATATTCAGTATAATTTCAAGTGGTGGACCATATCTACTCCTTCTCATTATTAATAGGACAATCTTACATAACCTACATAGTGCACATCCATACTTTGTTACAGTCTTCAACAACCCAACATTACACAGAAAAACACATTTATCCTCTATAATGAGCTAACACACATCTATTAGTCAATCATAATCTAACCCTTTACCCTTAGCTATCTTACATATTTGTATAGCACATCATGGGAGAAGCCCGTTAGAAAGTGTACAAAACTCCTAACTAATCCCTAACTAACTTCCTCCTTTTGCGCGATTTTGATCCAATTGATGAGTTATCCTGCGGTCCTCTCTTGTGTGCGACATCCAAGACAGGTCCAAAACCCACTCCAACTAGGACACTCTTTGTAATGGTTAATAACCAAGGTGGCTATCAAGATTTATTTGCCTCTGTAATAAAAACAAGGTTGTTGGACCTATATGATTGAACACTACAAGTGGGAGTTGAGACTATTTATTCATTTATTGATAATAAAGTGAGGACGAGAGATAAAGAATATCATAATGTGGAGCCAAATCCGAGTCATGAAATGGGTCATTGTATATGAGTGAGTACAATAAGAGAGAAAGAGGGTAATAATGTAAAGCCAAAACTAAGTCACATGGAGTAGGTCATTGTAGATTTTTGGGCCTATATGATGTGAACTATGCAAGTGGATATTAAGACTCCTTATTCATTTATGAGTGGGAGAATGATGGGTACGAAGATTCCTTACTCATTTATGAGAACAAGTGGGTATTAAGACTCTTTATTCATTTAAGAGTGAGAGAGCGAGGAAGATACATAAAAATAATATGAATGTAGATTCAAATTTCGATCATAAAATATTTCATTGTAATCTAAAAATCCAACTTCTGCTCATAAAATATGTCACTACAATTTGGAAATTTATTAATTATTTGATATTAGATATATAATAATCACACGATATAAATGATGATGCAAACGATGACACGGGACGATGCAAAACTAATGCTGCAAAGGAGGATGTCACCAATTGTGTTGGTTTTTGTGTTATAAAGACTTGGACAAAGGGCAAAAAATGAGGTGCCAAGTTATACAAATTGCATTTGATATGCTTCATTATAGGATACCTTGGGTGGGTGGAGGTCTTTCTCTACTTCCTTCCATACTTGGGTGGCTCGAGGTCTTTTTATGCTTTCTACCCTCCTTGGGCAGTTTACAGAAAATTTTTTAGTACACCACATGCTTGATTTGATACATATGTTTTATAGGTTAGGTTTTGGATTCATTGTTGTTTATGTTCAACATATGATGCCACTAGTGATAGAGTCCAGGGCATGATATTGTAGTAGAGTTTCATGTTAAATGTTAATTACATGAGTTACTTGTATATTGACATGCTAGTTGTATGTGTAATTAAGACTACGAATTGTGATCAAAGTGTCTATATGGGGAGAGGGTTTCCTACTTGTACATGATTCCCACAAATCTAGACAACCCAACCCCTTATTTATATTTGTAAGGTCTAAGATAACCAGGAGATGAGATATATAAGGTTAAGAAAGAAATGTAGTAAGCGGGATTTGAAATTTTTCTCTAACTATGGAGGATTAAATTGAAGATGGGATTCTCAAATTGAATAACAAGGACACTCACTGCAATAGTTAATAACCAAAGTGGCTATCAAGCGTGTGTTTCCTCTAATAAAAACAAGTTTTTTGGACCTATATGATTCAAACACTACAAGTATGGACAAGAGAGAAAGAAAAAAATAACGTGGAGCCTAATCCTAGTCACGAAATAGTTCATTATAAATGAGTCAATACAATAAGAGAGAAAGAGGGTAATAATGTAAAGCCAAAACTTAGTCACATGAAATAGGTCATTGTAGATTTTTGGATATGATGTGAACAATGCAAGTGGGTATTAAGACTCCTTATTCATTTATGAGTGCTAGTAGATATTAAAATTCCTTATTCATTTATATTGGCCAGAATGGTGAGTACTAAGATTCTTTTTTCATTTACAAATACAACTAGGTATTAAGACTCTTTATTCATTTATGAATGAGACAGCAAGAAGAAACATAAAAAACATTAATGTAGATTCAACTTTCAATTATAAAATATATCAACATTATAATCTTTAAATTTAATAATTATTTTATATAATATAGAAAATAATCACAAATAAATGATATATAAAATAGAATAAGACCGTCCTTACGTACCTTAAAACTAAGTTAAACTCATTCATTAAATTTATAATATATATTATAATTTTTTTTTTTGATTTTGCACATTATAAACTACATCTATACAATAAAATTGTTTTTTTTTAAATATTAAATACAAACAAAACATATTAATCTTTTAAAAAGCATTAAATACAAACAAAACATAAAGCAATCTTAAACATTCATTTGTTTTTCCTTAAAAGAAATTTACAGTTGGGTTTTTCTATGCTAAAATAATGAGAGTAGGGACAACAACAGCTCTGATGGGACTACTTTCTTCACAAAGACTGGGGTCCACAATGATCTTTATCAATATTAAAGCTTTGGCCACAATATAGCAATGGGGGAAGAAGTGTGATTTAAGCTATATCTAATATTCCCATTCAGAGAAGAGGTACAACGAGATATGATGAATGGCTGCCAGTTGGTGTTGTGTACATAAAAATCCAGATCTGTCATTCGGTGGCATGTCGCTTTTGAGGTTGAGTGAAATTCTGAACCATTGATTCTCATTCATGTTACTGTTTGCTTCACAATACCGATCATGTCCCTGTCACCGTGGGGTTGCGTTGATGTGAAGCGACAATTTGACAGAGATATGCTTGTGTCGGTAGAGTTCCTGAAATCAATCCACTCACCACCTTAACAATAAAGTTAGAATTGACCAAATTGCTTCTGATCGATCCATTTGAATCACTCCACAGATTTACCTTGTCAGGTTTGAGCAAGGAGACCTAAATTCATGACAACAAATTAATTATTTTCATATTCAATTCTTGCTTGGTATCAATGCACAACATGATGTCGGCGCTGCCTCCCACTCAGCTCCAATTTTCCTGTGGCGGATCAAATTCTCTTTTCTGTGAATCCATGACTTTTGATCCACAATTAGTGTATGCCCAGGTACTGCTCGAATTCTGAAACTCAGATAAAACGGAAATTTGGTTTTGGTTTTGATTTATTTCCAAGTGTTTTGAGTTTATATGATTTTGATTTTGGTTTTTTTTTGAGAAAGTTGTCCATGTAGTGTTCTAATTTTTCTGAGCTTATCTCGATTGTTGATTCCTTCTATTCAACAGGTAAAGAACATTCAACAGGTAAAGAACAGAGTTGTTGATTCTACTTATTGCCAGTTCTATAGGAAAAATCAGCAAAGAACAGAGTTGTTGATTCTGCTCCTTGTCAGTTCTATAGAGAATCAGCAAAGAACAGAGTTGTTGATTCTGCTCTTTGCCAACCAGTTCTATAGAAAGAATCAACAAAAAAACAGAGTTGTTAGTTCTGCTCCTTGCTAGTTCTATAAAGAGAATCAGTAATAGGATAAAGATAGCCCTCCAATTCTAAAACTCAGAAAACTCAAGTTCTGTTTTGGTTTCCATTTGTTTCGATGTGTTTATTCTGGTTTGGTTTTGGTTCAGAAAGTTGACCAATTTTTTATAATATGATGGTTGAATATTGTGGAAATTTATATAGAAAGAACAGATTCAAGTTTATGAGAAGTCTAAAATAAAATTAATAAAAAGAATGATTTTTTTTAAAGCTTTTTATGGCGTGTTTACCTGCATTGGCCTATCTAAATTTCTATAGAATAATATTCAGAAATTATTAGCACAATGGATAAATACTTTGCACTATCTAAATTCTATACAATGATATTCAGAAATTGTTAACACAAATGATAAATACTCTGGTCTATCTAAATTTCTATACAATAATATTCCGAAATTGTTAACTCAATGGATAAATACTATGGAAAGATCCTGTCAGCTTAATATTTTAAATTTATATGTAAAAAGTCAGACAAAATTTAGTTTGATGGGAATATCCATTTTGAGATATAATTATCTCCGAAAAAATTAACAATATAGTGAAGCGTAACCCTAATTTTTTTGATTGACAGGTAATTGCAGAGGCTAACGTAACCCTAATTTTGTTGCTCGACAGGTAATTGCAGAGGCTAACGTAACCTTATTTTTTTTTGCTCGACAGGTAATTGCAGAGGCTCGTATATATGCACAGTCTCTGAATTCTTTGGAACAATCAACGCCGCCACCACCAAAAGGAAAAGTCCGCTCAACAAGTAGAGATCAGTTTGATCACCATCTACGCCATCGTTCAAGATCAGTGCGTGTGGCTCCTCAGGATTTTTGCTTTTCTCCAGATCTTCAAAGTTCTTTGGAAGATCTGAAAGCTGCACGGAGATCATGGAAAGCTTCTCTACTTTTCTGGAGGAGATACAAGAAGAACAAAAGCCCTTCTTCATCTTCTTCTTCAAGTTCCTCGAAATCAAGATCCAGACGTAGTACATGTTCTTCTTATTCTGCACCTGTAATATATACAGATCATGGTGGCGATGATCGCGACGACATGAAGATTCCGAGCACTCCATTCCGTTGGAACAAGCCCACCTCCTGGGCATATATAGCAGCAGGTGCTCTGAGTCCCGGCGGAGGCCATAAAACCGGCGAAGCTCGTTTCCCCTACGTGCCTCTAAACCACTCCACCGGCCACTCCAGATTCGCTCCCCATGAAGCTGCTGGACAACCCATGATGTATTTGGCCGCATGATTGTACACCATGTATTAATATGTTTATTTTATATGCTGATCATTTCATTTCATTTCATATATCTAGTTGCAGCTCTGTCTGTATAGATCCTATTTCTGCATCCAAACTGTAAATTTACTTATCATTGAGATTTAATAATCTTAGGGTATTTATTGTTATAAGAGTCTCGTGTTCTATTTGTTTTTTTTTATAACTATTTTGCCACAGTTGTTGCAATGTTGGATGTCTCGAGAAAGTCTGAGAACCGTTCTCATGTCCAGGTAAAACTCCAAAGGCTTTCCAAACCTTAAGAATATGATCATTTTCATATTTGACACTTTCTCTTCTCAATTGCTGAAGTATGCATAGAATGATAGATCTGCAAGAACTGTATATTCCTGATTGTTCAAGATAGCACAGAATGATAGATCTGGAAGAACTGTATATTTTTTTCCAACTAAATGCAGACTATACAACTAAGAAAATTGCGGATCAAAATATAAATTTCTTACTTTGAAGTCGAAGGCATATCTAGGTTTTGTCCAGTTACATGTAATATATCTATTTAGATTTTATTTATCTGGTGAATGCATATCAAAATCCATGAAAACCATAAATCTTTTAATCAATTAAACCTAAAGGGTTTTTTTATTGGTTTTTTTAGATTGGATGGTTGTGGTAGTAGGCAATCACTATCGTTACCTATGTTCAATCCCCTTCGTCTTAACCAAATTCTGGTTAGCTTCTAGCTTATGTTAATAAAACTAACATGTTCAAAACCCATGACAATCCCTTTTGTCTTGACAACCAAATTCTTGTCTTGTTAGCTTCTAGCTTATGCTAGTAAAATATTAAAGAGTGTATCTTATATTTTTTTATAGAATATGTTTTATAAAAAAATTTGGTTGCATGTTAGCTTCTAGCTTATGCTAGTAAAATATTAAAGAGTGTATCTTATATTTTTTTATAGAATATGTTTTATAAAAAAATTTGGTTGCATGTTTTTTAATATATGGATTATTAGTTTTTTATTATTATTGTATTATTATTATTATTTTAATTAAATAAAAGAAATTTATGAGATATTGACATTCTTTTTTCCAAAGGTGCAATTAAGCAAATATATTAATTGGTAGTAGAGGTGGATTTTGAGTCATAAGTAAATTCAATCTTCTACATCACATTATTTAGCGGCCGAAAAAATCATATCTAGAAGTTATAGGTGCACATTCTTATAATACTTTATTTGTTTCTACTTAATGGGCATTCATTACCAACTCTTTCCCAAGGTTTTTTGAATGTCTTGGTCAAATCCTTGATTTATAATGAAATTTCTTGGTCAAATCCTTGTTTTTGACATGTCTAAGATTGATGGGAGAATACACAAATAATTCGATATGGGAGATCTGGAGATATGTTGAACCTTGTAATGCATGAACAATTGTATAAATTGTTGTAGATGTGAGAGCTTCCCATGTCACAAACAAGGTTCTAGATATCAAACAGTAAAGTTGAAGATATCTAAGGATAACAAAAACACCATTTTAGATCTTCAAGGGTGCAGTCTAGTCTAGTCCAATGTAGAGGGACTTATTCAAACCTTCACCCACCATGACCTAATTCCAAGCACACCTTCCAACAACTAAATTCTAAACCCCTTCAAATAGCTATATGTTTTTAATATATTAAACACACTCCTCAAATCCTATAAACTAGGCTATAGATTCCATTCATTTTTCATAATTTTAAACCTCCCCAATATGAACCCACTTATAATATTACCTAATTGGTGAATCTTTGTGCATCACTCCTTCTTCCATTATGTAATGCCTACAACTATGCCAATTAACTATGCCAATTAACTAAGTTCTGTGACTAAGTATTTGCATAATTAAACTTCATCATACATAACTAGGTCACAATGATTGATATCATGAACTAATTTTTAGTGCATGATATGTAGTCATGCTAGTATTTATTTATGCACAAATCAATCTCATGAAGCATCAACCAATTTTTCATATACTCCATACTTACATTTATTTCTATATAATCTTCTCCTCATTGGTGCTAGTGCAATTGTTGAAGATTTAATTAACATATAATAATCTTCAAGATTAAACCTCCTAAATTAAATGAAGTATATTCCACATTATTTTCTAATATTCTTCAACATTAAACTTCCTAACTTAAATGGAGTATATGCCACATTACATTATAAGTTTTTTTCACATAAAAGATGTTTTTATTTCTAATCTTTGAATCTTAATGGTTGAAAATTATAAATAGCTCAGCAATGATGCAATTTATTAATTGACACTCTCCATTTGTGTATGGATGGGGAACACTATTTATTTTCAATTTGGTTCCTATCAATACCCATGACACGTTGTGGTTAGAGATTATTGATACGCATAGATCAAAATGCACCCTAACATTATGGAAAAATAATTGAAGTTCTTTTGTTGTGTTAGAACAATCTTCTTACATGATATCTAATGGATTTACATGAGGTAATGGTTCCCCTCGCTATTTGTTAATAATTTTTTGATTAAGTCATTTTGAACCAACTTTAGTTGTCTACTTCAACTTAAAGTGATATTTACTTTCCCATCCTCTAATTTATTTGTTTCATTAAACTATAACGAGATAATTGAGAGTAAATATTTTCATAATATCTAGGAGATCATTAACCATTGTAAAATTCCTTTTCAAATTAGTTTTGTCCTTCTTCATTTTAGAGTGTCCTTTGAAGTTGGAATGGTAATATTTGTGTAACAAGTGGATTTGATGATCTCTCTTAGGAACAAAAAAAAATGCACTAAATATATAAAATAAATGGCCCTTGGATATGTAGTTCTTGAGCCAATTCTAGGTGATGCCAACGCAATTACCACTGGCTATCAAAGTCATGCAGCTTTGGTTTCCCATTGACATATACCACCTTACTCGCCACAAGTCATAGGACACAACATCAACACAAATAAAAAGACACACCATTAAATTTTGTACAAACTCCAATAAATATTCATTAATGATATTTTCTTTTGGCCCTCTATACACCTCCATGAAGGTTCACCGGCTTTGGCTCACCGCATGTTCTCTCAACGATTTCATTTTCTTGTCGGGCTCCCATCAGAACTTCCTCCTATAACACTCTTATGTAGATTCACTATGAAACCTCCAAAATATTTTCATCAATCCCCTTTCATACCTACAATATTGACGTTACATGATTCCACATTTTCGTAGCTCTAAAATGCTAACTCCAATTTTACTTTTCCAAAGGAATATCGACCTTCCTCTTTTTTTTTGCCATTTTTCTTGAACTGATCTAATAGTGGTAATCCATCTTGATATTCAAATAGACAACTGTGATTCTCCTACATCACTTCTCCTCGATTAATAAGAAAAAGTGAAACCATGTCCACCAAATGGTTAAGGGATCCAATTAGTTGCAACTTCACTTTCGATATCCATGTGGCATCTTCAATTCATTTTCCCTTCCATTGAACTATGTACTCCTGAGTCTTTTGTCTCTGGGTGCATCCAACTGTTTATTCATCCAAGATTTCTTCAACTTCAATCTATGCTATTTCTTGCATCTGATCTCACCAATCTATGATGAACTCATCATATTCCTCTAAAGTTCCTTCATAATAAGCATATATGGTTTAAATGTCCATTTCTTCGAGAAACTTTAGTGCATATGCATTATCTAATATATTCTTCATAAGTTTGCATGGCCTAATATTTTTCATAATATATTCTTCATAAGTCTGCATGGCGCAATATTTTTCATCTTCAACTTAGTATATGTTCCTCACAGGAATCTTTCTTTTCTCAAGTGTTCTAAAACCAAATTTGCCTCTTCAGATTTTTTTCTTTCCTCTTTAGGTCAACATTATGTTGGTAAGTTTTTTTTTTTTTTTGCAATTGCTTTTAGACCCGATCATGAATTTCCTTCATGTGGTATGTGTTTCCTAGTCGATCTATTCATAAAATGATTATACATGAAATTATCCTTCACCAAGATCTTTCCCACCATCCTAACCTGTCTTTTATCAAATACCTTAGTATATTTCCTAATATCATGTTTGTATGACCATCTTTCTATGGATGATATGCAGAACTAAATTGCAATTTGATACCCAACTTGATCCATAGAATTCTCTAGAAATTCGCCATAAACCTGCTTTCTCTGTATGAAGTAATACTCATGGGTCATCAATGTAATCTAACCACCTCTTTGAAAAATAACACTACTGTGTTGGTTGCATCATTAGTCTTTTTACAAGGAATAAATGTGCCATTTTTCAAAAATATCTCAATAACAACAAATATGGAACCATTATCTTGTTGTGTTCTCTACAATCCCAAAACAAATCCATGCTAATGTCCTCCAAAGGCACCTCCTGTATGGGTAATGACATGTACAAACTTATGTTCTAACTTCTTCCCTTCACTTGTTGGTAAATTCTACAATGTACTACCCATATTTTCACATCCTTAGTCATTCTTGGATAACAATATTTCTCATCAATTAATGGATTGTTCTTATTAGCTCCAAAATGTCCATTACTCCTCCATTATGCAATTCTCAAATCAAGTTGTCCCTTATTGATCCTCTCAGTATACATAGTTGATGGTTCTTAAAAAGGAGTCTTTCTTGGATAAAGTAATCCAAGTAGGGTGTTCTATCTCCACTCCATGGACCCTTGTTGATTTTACACATCTCAACCAAGATAGGTCTATCTTATAGAGTCTCTTCAATT
This sequence comes from Pseudotsuga menziesii, assembly GCA_001517045.1. Lineage (NCBI taxonomy): Eukaryota > Viridiplantae > Streptophyta > Pinopsida > Pinales > Pinaceae > Pseudotsuga > Pseudotsuga menziesii. Next base: position 115,280 of record LPNX010131868.1, on the reverse strand, counting down.
CCTCCAAGACTATCACCTCCAGTGTCATTGTATATAACAACGTGGTTCTTCTACTAAATGCATTTTCTACCCTATTTGAATTTCTTGATCTATGCTTCAACATAAAACTATAAATTTGCATAAATTCTACCCATTTCACGTGTCTTTGATTTAATATTGAATGAATTTTTAATATCTTAGATATTAATTATCAATATGCAACACAAAATATTTAGGAAGTAGATAATGCCTCCACTTCTTCAAAGAATTTATGATTACATAAAACTCTTGGTCATAAACCAAATAATTTTTCTTGGCCTCATTTAACTTCTCATTGGAAATGCCATAAGTTTCCCTTCTTGACTCAACATGGATCCTATGGTTGTTACACTAACATCACATTCAACTTGAAAAACTTTATCAAATATCAATAATACACACTGACCTCTCTGTTTCCTTTTGCTTCAACTTCAACTTCTCAAAATCTCTTTGGGAATATATAATTCGTCCATTGAAACTATCCCTTCTTCATACAATCTCTTAGTGGTGCAGAAATGCCACGAAAATTTCTTATAAATTTCTTGTAGAAACTATCCAATCCATGGGAATTTGTTACCTTTGTTGCATTATTAGGTATTGGACTCTCTAGAATTTCCTTCACTTTGCAGGGTCCATCTTCAGTCGTAGTTGAGATATTATAAACCCCAAATATACCAATTCTTCTTTCATAAAATAACACTTTAGCAGGTTTATCAACAACTTCTCTTTCTTTAATTGTGTAACACTTGTCTTAAATGCGCAAGGTGATCTTGTTTCATTTTTATGAAAATCAGAATATCATCCAAATAAACAACGAAAAACTACCCAAATATGGTTTCAACACTTCATTTATCATCCCCATAAAAGTTATTAGAAAATTTGATAGCCCAAATGGCATGATGAGCCATTCATACAACCATTCTTTTGTCTTGAATGTGGTTTCCATTAACCCTCTTCTCAGATTCTTATTTGATCATTACCACTCTTCAAATCTATCTCGGTGAAGTATTTTCATGGTTCACTGAAGCAATCCAACATATCATCCATTATTGGCAATGTAAATATGTAATTAATTGTAATCTTGCTGATGGCCCTTGAATTAGTGCACATCCTCCATTCTCCTTGTTTTTTTGGTGCAAGTACAACTGGAACTACACATGAACTAAAACTCTCTTTGATTAGTCCTATTTCCAACAACTTTTGAAGTTGTTGGTTCAACTCTTCATTTTCTACAAGAATCATCCTATGCGGTGCCTTATTTGTAAAACTCAATCCTAAAATGAGATATTTTTGATGGGATATACTCCTCATAGGTGGTAATCCCTTTGGCATCTCCTCATAAATTAGATGTCCAAATTTAGTCAACATTTTTTGAACTTCTATGGAAATGTTATCCTTCCATACTTTTGTAATGAGACCTTTTGGTATGACCACAAAAATATATTTTATTCTCTTTTATTCTTTCAAAAACTCCTTTATTGAACACATCATCACCCTTTTTCCAAAACAATTACTAATACTACTACCATCGCTCCTATTTTCTATCAAAGGTAACATTCTAGTTTTCTCCCCATCCTTCTTCACCAAAATAATGTTCTTATATCCAACATAAATGTTCTACCATATTGCTAGGATTTTCTAGGAATAGATGACAAGAATCCATGCATACTACAACACACATTACACTATCATAATAATTGACAATATTAAAATTAACTAAGCGCTGTTTAGAGATAGTGACATGGTGTCCTTTCTGCAACCATGAGACTCTATAGACCTTTGGGTATGGTCTACACTTCAAATTAAAATTCTCTACAACCTATGTAGATACTAAATTTTCAATGCTATCTCCATCTACAATTTGAGAATAACACTTACCTTGAATTATGCACATAGTCCTAAAAATGGATTTTCTCTAGTTTGGTTCGTCCTCTAACTTGTTAGTAGGTTTTAATAGTGTCATCATGGTCATCATATTTCCTCCATATTTGGATAAGCTTCATTATCCCTATATCTAGGTGGAGAATAAGTAGAACCTTAAGCTCCCTTAGGGACATGGGATTTTCTCTCCCTCCTCATGGTATGTAGGTTTTTAGGACATTCATAACCATTATGTCAAGGTGTTTGAAACTTGTGGTGGACTACGACAGTTCTACCTATTCCCCTTCCTCTAAAGTTTCCTCATCCACCAATATTTCTTCGACCTCTATAGGATTCATTGATCGTTCTAGGTTCTAAGGTTTGTTTATCATTACTAGTGCCTTCATCTCTTTTTGTTCCACTTACTTGTGCTCTGCCGAACATAGTCTTTCCTTGAACTCTAACCACCACTTTTCCTCTAACCCATTAATGTATCTAGCCACAACTTCTTCTCCTTCATCACTATACCCAAATTTAATGACAATTTATAAAATTCTTTAGTATACTCTTTAACAATCATTTCCTTCTACCTCAAATTATGCAACTTCGTATACAAATTCATGACATAATCAACACAAAGGAATTTCCCCTTAAGCATAACCACCATTTTATCCCATGTTCTAATTTTATCCATTCCTTTCTTCAATATGTCTAATTGCTCATTTAACTTGCAAAATAGAAAATATGTCAATAATGATAATGTTGACAATTAATGCTGAAAGTAGCCTTAAATCATTAAAAATATATGTTACTAGTTTCTTATGCAATGTGTAATACTATGTTCTCTTAATTCAAAGTAAATTGACCATACACTTGAAAGTCACATAGCATACATATCTATATGTAAACTAATTTGTTTTGTAAATATATGTTACCCAAGCATCATTAAAAAAATGACAAGTTTTCCATGCTCAACATGGGAAGCAAGCCAATGGTAATGCATGTAATTAAGTTGCTGGTGGATATGCAAATTGCTTCTTCCTAAATGAATATTAAATTAATTACTAACCGTAGTAAAGTATAGATTTTAAACGGATTTGATCATTACTCACATTATTATTATTATTATACCTGCCGCAGTCAGGGTATATTGTAATCGGCTGCAAGTCAAACTCTTTTGACTTTGTATTAGTTGCTCTCTATAAAAAAAATTAAAATTTGTTTTGTAAAGTATAACTTAGGGATTTGTAAAATATTTTTTTTAATTTTGTTAAAAAACTATTTTGTAAACAACTTATTGGTGGATAGAAGATGATGTAAACTTTGGAATTTGGTATCTGGATTTGAGTTGACATGTGCCAACAATGACATCATAATAATAAAATTAAAAAAATAAAAATTATATCCCATTGTCATCATATCTAACTAGCATATACTTATATCCCATTGCTAGTTGACATCATTAATTAATTATATTAATATGAAGTATATTAACTAGCGAAGATGGCCACCGGCCTGAAAAATTTAGTGGCAGTCTGAGAAAAATTAAGAAAAACCTGCTTCAATTCATCAAAGACAATCTACAACAGCCTCCTGAACTCCTTGCTCCCCTTGACAGTGGCATCTGCAAGATCAGTGGCCCAGACCTTAATGATTTTGGCATTGGGGGCAAGTTGCACCCAAATTTTTCCAGTATCATCTTCCATTGACACATCCGGCATGACTAGAATCTGCCTAACATCCCTTTGCCTCCTCTCCACCAAAAATGAAAGCGTCTTCCCAGGATTCTTCTTGATCACATCAACTAGATCAAAAACTGCCTCCACCTCGCTCACGCTAAAGAGACGACCGTCAAATCCCAGCACCACGTCACTGGACTCCATCCCGTCACGAGCAGCTGTAGAAGAGGAGAAGACTCGGGGAACCATGACACCGAGGAAGGGCTCCTTTTCCACTACTCCAACTGTCAAAACCTGCACGAAAAGAATAGTGTACGCGAACAATATATTGGCCACCACGCCTGCAATCGTCACAATGACACGGTATATAACCAGCCTGTTTTTTAGTAAATCCTTATCATTTGGGGATATATCGCTATCTTGCTCACCATCTGGAAACCCCACATACCCTCCCAGCGGAATGGCTCTCAGAGAGCATTCTACGTTTCTCAGATTAAATTTCAACAGCATTGGGCCAAAGTCAATGGCGAATTTATTTACACATATATTCTGCAGATAAGCTGTGAGGAAGTGCCCACATTCATGCACGGTAAATATTGCTTCCAACACCCCTACTGCCCGTAACACTGACTCCACCCCCTCCAACCTTCCTACTGCAGGAATTCATAGAAGCAACGTACTTGACAATTTAGTGAAGTGCCCTAATACCTTTATGCTTTCTATGCCTGAATCTTCTGAATCTGGGCGGATGCTGCAACATATGCAAAGAGACAAAGATGGGACATTCTTACATTTTGATTTCAATGCCTTATACAAGAAGCAATGCTTTAACGCCCTTTCTCTTCTCGCATGCAATCTCCTTCCTCCTCCGTTTTGGAATGATGGGAACGTTGAGACTAAGAATCTCGAGGAGGAGTTTGTGGTATTGTGTTGGCTTCTATGGGCAGACTCAGGTTAACTATAATCAACCAACAACACCCCTAGATCACTGGCCCTTTCGGCGACAGACCGCAAAGCGGCCTGAAGTCTCACCCGAAGTGACTCTAATGGGTTGGCCAAGGACTCAAGTGTCTTGGACCAGGTTCTGTGGCAATCCTACTAGTGGCTCACAGCTCTCCTAGCTGCGAGGTCTCTTTCTGCGCATTGCACGATCTTCGGCTTGCGTCGCATGATCTCCTCGCCTCGCAGCTCTTCTAGCCATGAGATACTCCTTTATACCGTCGCGCGATCCTTTCCTGTGGCGCGCACTTTCCCAGACTCACGATATCTCCGACCTTATCGCATCACCACGCACTGTGCGACATGCAGTTCTTGCCCAACGCTAAGTCCTTCACCTGCGGTATCGCGCATCGCAGATCCTCTGCCGGTGTAGTATCACCTCTCTGTGATATCCTACCTCTGCGGTTTAGCGCACATAGCATTGCTCGTGTCGACGTGCAAGACTTAACATACAAGGCTATTTGATACTGCAATAGAGACTATTTTACACAAAGCATAAATGAACCATATAAAGCTTGCCAAAGACTATAACTTATATTTACCCTTCTATATTGCTGTGAATTGATTAACACATTCATTCATTAAACTGTAACAAAGTCCATGAACTGACTGAGAAATGCATAAGTAAACATAACACATAAACCAATCGCATAACACTTGATTTTAATGTGGTTCACCTCCAGGATGGAAGTTACGTCCACAGAACTGTGTTTTTATTATAGCTCAGGGAAAGGTAAAACACAGTTCTGCTGCACTGCATATGCAGCTCAAGATATTCTCTCTTAGATCTCTTTTCTCTTCTATATTGCTCTCTTACAATATACTCTTCCCTCTCTGTCGATCCCTGCGGATCGTTACATACATATTCTAAAAGCTAGCTACTGGTTACCGTAAGATTGCTACCGCTAATAACAGAACCAGAGCTAGGCTTTTACAACAGTTTAATAATCTGCAAAACACTACTAACAACTGAATGAACCAACTAACTAACCAACAAAATGACTAGCTAACTCTCTAACCCTTTTACAATACAAAATATATTCTTTTATAGGCAGCCCGAAGGTCTTGCCATTACAACACTGTGGGCCTATCCCAACAGTAACCCAAAACCCTAACTAGTGACAGTTGGCCATATCTGTGCTTGAGGTAGCCGCTTTCCATCACACCACAACTCTCTGTAGTCTTCCATGCTTCCCGGCACTGATCATGGGTACTATGCACCGCTTCGCTTTTCTGTCCTTCGCCTTCAATGCTTCAGCCTCGTTGCTCCTTCTCCTTTATGAGGGTCGCTGAGCCCTCCTGTCTTTTGCTGCTGCCTTCAATGTAGTGGTTGAGCTCTCTCTTCTCGATCGCTCAGGTACCATTGCCTTTCTTGACTTTTCTATCTTAAAATTCATGGTTTCCGGCTCTGCTCTCCAGCTGGAAACGTGCTACGGCATCGTAGCTCTGTCTTAACTTCTTTCCGCCAAAACTTATCTTTCCGCCAAAACTAGAAGCTTCTTCTATAGCTAACACTTACTTGTGGCTCGCCCTCGAGCCACCTCCAGTGGGCTTCTCCTACTGTAGCTTTTCCTTGGCTTACTGTGAAGCCCTCTGCAACCTGTCATGAAGTCCTGTGACTTCCTTCTACATCACTTCGACACTCTCTTGTGCTGATTCAAGAAAAGCTTGACTAATACTGGTGTCTTGTGTGGCGTCAGTTTTCTCTCTAGTGGTAGTGAACTCCTTCATTTTCTGTTCAACTGTATCGACTATCTCTGCGATTTTCTCTTGATACGGTTGAAGCAAGTCATTAATGTACATCTCCTTAGTTCTTAATTGCTGCGCTTCCTGCTGCAAACAGTTCATCTCCTTTGTCTTCCTCATCTTTTGAAGAGCTGCCAAGCCCTTAATTTCTTCTTTCATTGCCGCATCAGTATTCTCTATCTACTGAATACTTTGCTGGATTTCTACTTTCTCCGGCGGCTCATCTAACTCGGCCCATGTGTTCGTCGCATCGGTTAGTACTAGCAGTGCTTCGTCGATGTGAGATTGCATCTGCGCAGAAGTGAGTCGAAGGGATTCTACTCACGCTTTCTGGTCTTCCTGGGAGGTGTCTTGTATGCGAGCCTCAAGCTCAGCGATCTGCACCTCATGGTCTGCCTTCATCTTGGACACTTCTACGTCCATCCTAGTCACGATTTCTTCCAGAGCCTTTTCTCTATCTGCTACTCTTCTTAGCTTCTGCGGAACTGGTAAGGCAAACTCAATGTTACACTGGGGCAGTTCCAATGCAATGCTCTGCAAAACTTGAGAAATATCTTTCTCTCTTTCCTCATATGTTCATACTTCGTCTACCCTTTTCTGAACACTGACAGCAAGTGCTGCATTCTGTTGCTTCAGCTGCGTATTCTGTTTGTAAGTCTCAAGCTCTCTACTCTTGAGCTCTGTGCCTAACTACTGCTGGATCATATGCAACTGGTCAATATGAAACTCTGCAAGGTTAACTTCAATGGATTGTCTAAACTGAACTGGTGGGTCCTTCATTGTGGCAGGGAATCAGATACTCCCTGGTGGAATTAACACAGTATTGAGGTGATCTTTGGCTAAGCTTTCCTGGCGGGACATCGGCGGTGTCGAGGTTTCTCCGGTGTTCGTATTTTCAGGTGGGATGTACCTCATGGAAGTCTTCTCTGTAATCATTCTTAAGTCTAGAAGTTGCTTTTCGACTGTGCTCTGGCTCTCTTCCTGTGACTCCTTCATCACGTCAAGTGAGTCCTTCAATGTGTCACACGTCCTTGTCGCGATGAGTTCATAGTCATCATCTGTCAATGCGGTCTTTAGAGTTGGCTTTGAGGTTTTCTATTTTTTCTTCTACTGTGTCCCTGGTGGCCCTTGCTATGAAGGTTTCCTCTTTTCCCCTGGTAGTGGTTCCTCTGTTGAAAATTGCATCTGGGTGTCTGCGTTATCTTTGTCCTTGTCCTGGTGTTTTTTCTCTGCACTGTTTGATGATAGTGGTGCGGTATCTTCATATTCCTACTTCCATTGGTCGTCGAAGTCTCTTATGACTCCTTCGACGTCCTGGGCTATCATCCTAAATGAGCTAGTATCTCAATCATCCCGCTTAGTCCTTTTCGTTCCCAGATAGATTAAATGGCCTTCTGCCATAAAATTAAGCCGGCTATCATATATGTCCACAGTCTCCGTGCTGAGCCGTGGTGTCTCTTGAATGACCTTCATCAATAGCTTATAGTAGTCATGGAATACCATCGTATTGATCGTTTTCTTGGCTGGGAGGTTGGTCTCCCATAAGCTGGCATAGCGCACTCCTCTGGGCGCGCCACCTGCTATCTATGGAAAATGGGTATGGGGCGTTTCCTTCCATCCGACGAATGCACAAAGTATAAGCAACCACGAAAAATGGAAAGGGTGGTTGGCTTCATCCTGAGCTGCCAAGCAATCTGCTTGCAGCATATTTAATAAGAATAGAGACCAATTGAACTGTTCCCCCTCTGTGACCTGTATGGCAAGGTGAATTATGGATCCTGTAACTTCCTTTGGTCAAACCTTGGTTAGCAGTCTGCCCACGAGCAGACTGGCGGTGAATTTAAGTGTCTCATTTGGTATGCTTGAAATGTCATAAGCCCGTCCTCCTCTCTGTAGCTGATACTTAGTTACTAGGGCTTGTGGTAACTTGGAGTCCTTGGTTTTTCCTGGTGTTTGTATATCAAGGTGTCTACCCATCTTGGACAGGCCGGTGATACGATGTATCAAATCAATGTTCAGGTCTACCTTGTTGCCTAGCCAGAGGTACCCTCCGTGTACGCAAGAGAGTAAAATGAGCACCACGGTGTTAACCTCTGCACCCCGTCCAAAATGAGGTAATCTGAGCAAATTGAGCAGTCCTGACTGCTCAAGAATCTGGACATGCGGTAGGGGAACACATTCATCTCTCCCTATCCTTAGGTTCTTCTCAATATTCAGATAGATGTCCAGCTTGAACTGAGGATATGTCTTACCATCTCCCAGGTTATAATCTACAAATTTAACAACAGCAGCATATCCTACTAGATCTCCATTTTCCTTTACTCGAGAATCAATGGGTGCTATGGGAACAATATAGTTAGCGTTCTTAGAAATTCTTGGTTTTGGTGCGCCTTCAACTCATGGTATCATGTAGTCTGTTCCGCTGTGAACTTCTTCCTCATGCTCTGAACCGGATTCATCATTGACCTGAGATTGGCTCCTCGTTTGTGGTTGCTGTCTGGTCTGTGACGAACTTGGCGGAGCACTCTTTGGTGGTGTCGTCATAGCTCCTGCAAGGCCGTGACGTTGAAATCTTCTCAAAATGTTTGCTATCAGTTCATCCTCGGACATAACCCACTCAGTACAAAATGGCAGACGTGCACTGGCTGCAACGTCTGAAAATCACAGCACTCTGTAACCACTTAGCTCTGGACACAGAACTCTTAACAACTTACTCTATAGCTCTCAGTTTTTCTGCAAATGTAACCGTCCCACTTGAATACTTTCTTCTTTTATGCCCAATACGATAATCTCGAACGCAACGGTCATCTAGAATAAACCCGTCGGTCGTCATTAATGCCTGGACAAGACCACACCCGCCATTCGATCCCTAATAAATGCGGAAATCCGATCAAATTTCCCTCGAAACATGTGTGTACAGGCACCGGTCTCGTTGGAGATTTGCTAAATATGGAAAAATTTATTATACTGCTACCAAATCTACGGTAAGATATACCAGTCATTACCTCATTAACTACCTGTCATATGCTGACTTGACTGGCCTTTGTCGGTTGCAAAACTGAGTACGTGGCACGGGGAAACATCGCACTGCTGCGATGCGACTCTGCATCACCTGCATAAAACAATATTACTTTTTTTTTTTTGGAACCGCCCTGATGCGATCCCTCATACTTAAAATAGTACCTGCCGGTGTAGACTAGTTCCCGGTGCGATGCCTCCTTTCAACTACACTGGACATCTGCACCACCATAGACTGGTTAAGCTAGGGCTGGGAGGCAGGGTGGCTATCACTATAGTGCTTAAGCCTACTGCCATTAATCCATGTGGGAAAAATCTCCCCATTCAGCTGGCTGAGCTGAACGGCACCTTCCTCTGTGACTTGCTGTATCCGATATGGCCCCAGCCACTGTGTCTTGAACTTCCCTGGAAACTTAATGAATTTGCTGTTATAGAGGAGCACTAGGTCTTCGATCTGGAAAGTCTTATTCTTAATGTGTCTGTCATGCCAAGCTTTTTCTCCTGCCTTCTGCACTTTCTGATGGAATCCGACGATGAATCTGTCTTCTTCTAAGGCAAGCAGCTGTGCTAACCTTTTCTCAACTGTGTCTATATCAGTCATCCTGGTAATATGAGCGATTCTTAGACTGGGAAGAATATACTCCATAGGCATAACAACCTCCTGTCCATACACCAAGCTGAAAGGTGTGTGTCCCGTAAGTTTCTTGCATGTGGTCCTGTACGCCCATAATACAGCGTTAACTATGAGGTCCCAATCATTCCTCTGGCTATTGCAGATCTTAGTAAGAGCATTTTCTAAAATCTTATTAAAGGCCTCCACTGTACCATTAGCCTGTGGGTGGTAGGGAGTGCTCTTATGGTGCTGAATCTGGAATTCTTCTGTCAATGCCTCAATAGTGCTGTTCAAGAAATGTGTGCCCTGATCACTCATCAAAATTACTGGGCATCCAAATCTATTGATGATGTTTTCAAAAAGGAAATATGCGGCTGTAGCAGCATCACAATTTCTTACTGCTTTGGCCTCTGCCCATCTAGTGAGGTACTCTATTCCTGTGATAATATATCTCGCACCAGTGTGCTTTCCTGGTGGGTTGATAGGACCCACAAAATCTATAGCCCATTTGTCAAATGCGCGCAACGTGACCTGCGGTCGTAGCGGCATTTCATCACGTCGCGAGGGTTTTCCTACCCTTTGGTAGATATTGCAACATCTGCAAAAGTCCTTGGTGTCTTTATGCAATGTAGGCCACCATAATCCTACCTCCAGGATTTTCTGCGCAGTCAGCCTTCCTGCGAAATAACCTCCTGGGGTTCCTGAATGTGCCTCTCTGATAATAGCGTCTTTTTCATGTGGCATCACACATCTGCGCAGAAATTCATCCGGACCTAACTTGTATAGGTGTCCTGCGATGAGGGTGAAGTCTGCTGCTTTAACAACCAACTGCTTCTTTTGCTTCTTAGTAAACTCATCAGGTGCTACTCCCGTAGTGAGAAATTGAATAATATCGGCATAGTACTCATCTGCGATCTGGATAGAGAACAACGGCGCATCCGGTAGATTTTCATCTAGGTTACTTGGCTTTTCTCCTGAGTCTATCCGCGACAAATGATCAGGTCCTACATTCAGTCTTCCTTGTTTCACAATGATTTCAAAATCATACTCCTGAAAGAGGAGTAACCATCTGCAGATTCTCCCCCCTAACACTGGCTTATTGACCAAATACTTTAACGTGGAATGGTCAGTAAATATCTTGAACGGGGCACCCAACAGGTAGTGCCTGAAATTCTGCAGTGCATACACCATAGCTAGGCATTCTCTTTCAGTTGTGGTGTAGTTCTTTTCTGCTGTCGAGAGCTTTCTGCTGGAATATGCGATAGGGTGGTCAATGTCCCCTTCTCCTGGTTGTGTTAAAACAACCCCTAATGCGATGCCAGACGCATCCACATGTACATGAAATGGCTTAGTCCAGTCGGGAAATACTAGGATGGGTGCTGTAACCATCTTCTCTTTAAACGTGTCTAGACTCTGCTGACATTCCTCGTTCCATAGGAATTTTACATATTTCTTGAGCAATTTCTCCATTGGTGCTGTAATCTTTGCGTAGCCCTTGATGAACTTTCTGTAGTACCCGGTATGACCAAGTACTGTCCTCAGTTTCTTGACTGAGTTGGGTGCTGGAATGTTTACAATGATGGCAATCTTCACGGGATCTACCATCAAGCCTTGTCTGCAAACAATGTGACCCAACAAAATACCAAATGGTGCACAAAATATACATTTCTTCAAGTTCAGAGAAATTTGGTACTGCCTACATTTCTCTAACATCAGTCTTAAGTCTCCTATATGCTTGTCAATTAGTCCAAATACAGTCAAATCATCAAAATATACTTCTAAGAATTTATGAATGTATTCTTTAAATACAGCAACGACTACTCTATAAAATATAGCTGGTGCATTCTTAAGACCAAAGGGAATTACCGTATACTGGAATGAGCCCCATTCTGTTGCAAAGGTGGTCTTGGAACGATCTTCTGGATGTATTCTGATGTGATGGTAGCCTGAAAACCCATCAGTGAAGGAGTAGACCTCCTGTCCTCCCACGTTGTCTAATACCTCATCAGTGAACGGTGTCGGAAATGGATTATGAAGCTATGCATCATTGAGCTTGCGCAGATCGACACAGATCCTGATGTCTCCTTTTGTTTTCTTTTCTTGTACGACCATGGGGCTAACCCTTTCGCTTTCTTCTACCAGCTCAATGATGCCTGCTGCTAGCATTTTATCGATTTCGTCCTTTACTTTTTCTTTGTAGCACGGATTCAATCTATATGGGCGCTGCTTAACTGGTCTAGCATCCTCCTTCAATGGTATCCTCATAACTCCCAGGCCTCCAACTATTCCCTTCATCTCTGTGAACTTGGTGGGAAATAGGTCCTGATAGTCATGTAACAAGTCGGCAATCTGTCCGACTATTTCATCATTCCAATAGTCTCCAATAGAGGCAAACTTAGGTTCTGCGTCTGTGCCAATATTGATCTTTTTAATCTTGATAGGTTCAGTGATTGCCGGAATTTCTAACTGTGGTCCCCCAAAATCGCTAGTCCCTTCTGGCTCCGGAATGTTGGTGTTGCAAGGATCCTCATCCTCATCCTTATCTTCATTGTCTGGCTTTACTACGAAGTTATAGAACTCAAGCGCGTCTTGCAACTGGATGGCCCACTCAGGTTGATCCTGCACTGAGATGCTACAGTCCTCGAATATCTTGATCTTGATTATGTCTAGGTCCCGAGCAACACTTGGATGTTCTGATTCAAACGCGAAGGTAAGTAGGAAACTGTCTGTCATAAGTGACCATGTGGTCGTCCCCTTGCGCAACTCGGTCTCTGTGTACTAGTTCCTTGGAGCTATGTCCAATGTGTGAATGAATCTGTGAACCCATTCATCCTCGGGAATATCAGACCAGTTCTGTTCACATGTCTGAATGTGTGGCCTGGGGTTAGTTTCTCCTTTGTACTTCTGCGGGACATACTCTCTGTCAACAGAAAATCTGATCACCATCAATCTTTTAATATCATCCCATGATGCGATATTTTATTATGCGCATACCACCATCTTGTAGGTGTGGCTCGTACTACAAGGTCCATAGCTGCGTTCCTCTGCTCGTAAGGAATCTGTTGCTCAAACTGCTCAAGGAATTCCTGAATATCTGTCAGACCATGATATGATGGAATCTCAGTGATCTCTGCGCCAATCCATCGCAGTGAATTAGTCATAAACACACATCTACGCGCTGAGACTTCGTAAAGTCTGTTCTGCCAGTTCTCTAGACCAATATCAGAATCCGATGCGCATGAGCTGTCGCATTGCCAACTAATGTTCCCTTCTTCGGTTGGACTGATGTAGTCACTCTGGTTCGTAGTCATTTGGTAGAGACTATCCATGTTATGTGCCTCCTCCTCGGCTCGGATAGGTTCGATATATCTAGGACCCTGGTAAGGATCTAGCGGTGCGATGACCCGGATCTACGCATCCTCAAAGGTCATTTGTCTTCTCTTTAGGTCGATGACAGCCTTGCTACCAATTGCCCAATCGATACTTAATAGTGCTGGATATGGTCGACTGTCGCCAATGATTGCTATAACCTCGAAGTCCGCAAAATTACAAACTCCGTCAATGTCAACTGGCACCTGTGGCAGTCGACCCAATGGTGATACTCACTGCTGGTTAGCTAATCTCAGGTGGATAGGCGATCTAACTAAATGAGGGCTACCCATCTGTTCCCATGTCTGCTTAGTTAGAAAATTCACCTCTGATCCCAGATCTAAGATGACTTCATCCATTTCGAACTCTCCAATCTGTGCTGTGAGTTTCATCTCTCTTCCAGTCCTTGTATGTCCTGTAATATTATGAACAGCGCAGTGTGCACTGCCCGAGAGAGAAGGTTGCTGACACTGATCTATAATGCATTGTAGCTCGCCGATATATTTTTCATTTCTCAAAAGCTTCAAGCATCTTTGCAGGAAGGATTGTATACTTCCTGTCGATTCATCCTCGTCGCATCTTCCCGATGTGGTAGCCTGCGGTATCTGTTTTGGGCTATCGCCACAAGGTGCTCACTGTAGTACGCCCCTAGACGGCGGTACCTACGATCCTGATTGTGTAGGTTCATCAAAGGAAGCCTTGGCTTCATGAAATGTCTCTTTATTCTTCTGTAGGTTGAGTGCTGTTGCTTTACCAGGAGCTCTGCGAACCCACTCCTGACTTGTGTTCTTTTCGGTCTCCTGCGATGTCCCACTGGTGGAAGCACTGCTACGAGTCACAATATTGACTCTTGGTTCTGGTTCTGCCTGCTCAACAACAATAAGCTGGATGTTTTGGTGTACTGCTGGCTTAGGATCTTTGATCTTAGCTATCAAGGTAGGACACTCCTCTATGGTATGATCATAAGATTTGCAGTAATTACAAGTAGTAGTGGGGCTTTGACAGTCCCTACCATAGTGTCCTACAACTCCGCAGTTATAACAAGTGATTGGTCCGCGACCACGGCCAAAACCCTCTCCTCTGCTGAATCCTTCTCCTCTTGCAAAGCCTCCTCCACGGCCTCGTCCTCTGAATCCTCCTCCCCGGCTACCATAAGTCAGATCAGGCTGTGGTCCTGTTGCTGGACCCTGTGTTTCTGACTGGACTCTGTATACATCATATTTTCTATCTAACATGAGATCATAGGCTTGGAAATTCTATTCATCATGTCCGACAGAGCTGCAGAAGACACAGTATAGGTTCTTACGTGTCTGTACATACTTCTGAAGCAAAGGGCATTTCTGAGGCGGATGTCCTTGTGTTTTGCATATTTCGCACCATGGCCCTTGCCTTCATGGTAAGGGGTTAGGAGCCCCTGACGCTAAATATTCTGCAAAGACTGGACAGTTGTCTTTAGTATGACCCTGTGCTCTACATCGTAAGCACCATATGTCTTGCATAACCTCTTTTCCTTTCTTAAGTTCGTGTATCTGTAACGTGAGATTGGCCAACTGGTTCTGTAGAGTTGTCATGCCTGCACTGGTTTCTGCTAAAGGTGAAGCTTCTAGCTTCATCTCCATCTCCAACGCGTCATTCTGCGTCTGGAGTTTCTACTGCATTAGTGGCACTCTGATGTGAGGGAGCAGCGCTGCAATAAACCATTCCTTATGCTGCTCCAGCGCAAACTCAAAACTTACTTGGTCTATAAGAGCTTTGAATTTCTGGTCAAAGTCCCATACTGATTCTGATGGTAGTTGCTTAATATCCTTGAGCTCTGTAATGCACTGAGATTCAGACTTAGGTTTCTTGAACTCTTTAATCATGGCGTTCTTGACCTGGGCAAGTGTCTTGGGTACTGTGGTATACTTTATGTACCATGTTAAAGCTCGATCTCTGAGTGTAGTGACCAACTGTACAAGTTTAAGGTTATCATCGTTGATTGTTTTAATGGTCCACATGGCTTCACATAGAAACCAATGTTGTTCCAGGTCCTCTGCTCCTGTACCCTTAAAGGTCGGTAGCTTCATATCATCTCCCATTCTATTTCTCTACGGTGGGTTCTAATTGACTGGATTACTACCACTCAGCGATGTAGGTGAAGGTGATGTAGTGGTAGTAGGTACTGTCTGTGAGCTACTAGATGGAGTACCTATGGGATTCCTCTGAGTCCCGGTCTGTTTCTGTGGGGTATAGGGATGGTAAGGGATACCCCCCTCTGGTTCTTCTGTGGTACTAGGACTCGATTGCCTAACATTGTCTGAACTATCTCCAAATACAGGAGAGCCGAAAGCTACTTTATATTTCTTGCCACTACGTGTGCGTACAATGTCATCAAAATCACTTTCAAACTCTTGTGACATTACTATCTTTACTTATTCATTTGAAATCATGTCCATTACTCCTTTTTCATGTAGTAGCATCTTAATGGACAAGTTTAGAGACTTTAGGTACTTACCACGATATCCTTTGAAGAAGTACTGCTCAGCCTCACTGAAGCTTTTTCTCTGGTCAACTGCAAATTCTGTAACAAAGCCTCCTAGCACACTCGCAAGCCAGAAGTCTACTGCTCTCGTAATGGGATTGTCGAGGTTCTGCACGGTCTGAATTAGCTCCGGTGTCCAGACAATGTTTCTTTTCTTCTTGAATATGTTCCTATCTGTCAACTTGGATAACCAGTCAAAAAGCTCGTTTCCATAGGTTGCAAAAAATATGGCGTGTATATCTGAAGTGATATGCTTTTGTAACCAGTCCTCTGTGCTCAGTTTAGGGCTCCGATTTTCTTTCTGGGAAAACTCCCTTAAGTTTGAATCCATCCACTGGTGAAACTCTTCTCTGGTGGGATGCCAATAGAACATTAGCGCTCAGTTGTTCAAAACCGGCAACGAAACCATTTGTTGGCTGCTATGGGTAGACCCGGGTTAACTATAATCAACCAACAACACCCTTAGATCACTGGCCCTTTCGGCGACAGACCGCAAAGCGGCCTAAAGTATCACCCGAAGTGACTCTAATGGGTTGGCCAAGGACTCAAGCGTCTTGGACCAGGTTCTGTGGCAATCCTACTAGTGGCTCGCAGCTCTCCTAGCTGCAAGGTCTCTTTCTGCGCGTCATGCGATCTCCGGCTCACGTTGCACGATCTCCTCACCTCGCAGCTCTTTCGTGCGATCCTTTCCTGCGACACGCACTTTCCCAGACTCACGATATCTCTGACCTTATCGCATCACCGCGCACTATGCGACCTGCAGTTCCTGCCCAATGCTAAGTCCTTCACCTGTGGTATCGCGCACTGCAGCTCCTCTGCCGGTGCGGTATCACCTCTCTGTGATATCCTACCTCCACGGTTTAGCGCACTTAGCATTGCTCGTGTCGACTTGCAAGACTTAACATACAAGGCTATTCGATACTGCAATAGAGACTATTTTACGCAAAGCATAAATGAACCATATACAGCCTGCCAAAGACTGTAACTTATATTTACCCTTCTATATTGCTGTGAATTGATTAACACATTTATTCATTAAACTGTAACAAAGTCCATGAACTGACTGAGAAATGCATAAGTAAACATAACACATAAACCAATCGCATAACACTTGATTTTAACGTGGTTCACCTCCAGGATGGAAGTTACGTCCACAGAACTGTGTTTTTATTATAGCTCAGGGGAAGGTAAAACACAGTTCTGCTGCACCGCATATGCAGCTCAAGATATTCTCTCTTAGATCTCTTTTCTCTTCTATATTGCTCTCCTACGATATACTCTTCCCTCTCTGTCGATCCCTGCGGATTGTTACATACATATTCTATAAGCCAGCTACTGGTTACCGTAAGATTGCTACCGCTAATAACAGAACCAGAGCTAGGCTTTTACAACAGTCTAATAATATGCAAAACACTACTAACAACTAAATGAACCAACTAACTAACCAACAAAATGACTAGCTAACTCTCTAACCCTTTTACAATACAAAATATATTCTTTTATAGGCAGCCCGAAGGTCTTGCCATTACAACACTGTGGGCCTGTCCCAACAGTAACCCAAAACCCTAACTAGTGACAGTCGGCCATATCTGTACTTGAGGTAGCCGCTTTCTGTCACACCATAGCTCTCTGCAGTCTTCCATGCTTCCCGGCACTGATCATGGGTACTATGCACCGCTTCGCTTTTTTGTCCTTTGCCTTCAATGCTTCAGCCTTGTTGCTCCTTCTCCTTTATGAGGGTCGCTGAGCCCTCCTGTCTTCCACCACTGCCTTCAATGCAGTGGTTGAGCTCTCTCTTTTCAGCCGCTCAGGTACCGTTACCTTTCTTGACTTTTCTATCTTAAAAGTCATGGTTTTCGGCTCTGCTCTCCAGCTGGAAACGTGCTATGGCGTCGTAGCTCTGTCTTAACTTCTTTCCACCAAAACTTATCTTTCTGCCAAAACTAGCAGCTTCTTCTGTAGCTGCGGGACCCTGCTCCAACATATTGCTGGGGCGGATCATGGTTGTGATGTTGGTGGGAGTGACAGAAAGAAATAATGTTACAACAAAAAAATGTATGATTGTGTATACATTCTGCCAGTTTTGATTTGTGATCTCGCAATCTCTATCTTTATCCCATCGATGTAGCTTGTTGATTCATCCGATCTACGTCCACCACTAACATGCCATTGTTGGGTTCTCCTCCTCTTATCCATAACCCTTTTCAATATCTTTATTACGTTGCTTCCTCGGCCTTCATCGAGCTTCCAACACTCAATCTCTTTCTTTTCTCTGCGATGTTTAACCATGAATACAAATGTTTTTTCATTGCATTAGACATAACCAAGCTTATTTATTCATAGAGTCATTGCTTTGGCTGAGTTTTATCCACAACATTGAAATCTTTTTGTTAATGTTATTTTTTTTGTTTATTTTATGTTAAGTTTCACGTTTTTTTCCCAACAAGTAGATATATGCATGTTATTTGATAACAATAGTTTATTTTGAACTATCTATAAATTATTTTTGGAAAATCCATTATTCAAAATATTTAACTAAAAAATATTATTTTTCAATTTAAAATAATTAAATTTATTTTAAATTTAAATTACAAATTTATAATAAAATATAAAATAACTATTCTCACAACAATGAGATTAATTTATAGTCTTATAAGTTATTATTTCTCATTTCCTATTTATGCTAGTCTATAAAAAAAACTTGCATATTTGTATAACATTATAAATTTATAATAAAATATAAATAAACTATTCTCACAACAATGATATTAATTTATAATCTTATAAGCTATTATTTCTCATTTCCTATTTATGCTAGTCTATAAAGAAACTTGCATATTTTTATAACATAAGTCAAGAATATTACTAGAAGTATGTAAGGAAGCTTGAATATGCTTGTTTTATGCTACATTGCAATAACCTACATCGTATTTAAATGGACATTTTTTAATTCATTTTTGTTTTAATTTCTTTCAAATTGTAATTATATTTGTTTTATCATATATTTTTATAGCAAAATTATCCTATCGCTATATATTTTCAATCTCTTCTTAGGAGGTAGGTACTAAGCAACTTTGTTGCTTATTCCACTTGTTTTAAAAGTGTCCAATGTAATAATGTAACATGATATGTTATTTTTTTTTATATCCTCAAAAATATAGCGATTATCAAAGTCTCTCGAAAGTGGAGAAACGTGGATTGTAGTTTGGATGGGAAGAATATCTAAGAGAGAAATAAGACTCATGCCTTCCTCTCCCTATATATCCGAGGCCTAGTTTCTTGTAATTAGCCAATCTTGTACTCATTTACATGCTTCTAAGATATAGTTATTATGATTTAAGCTCACAAATGTCATTTGAAACGAGTATCAAAAGCTCCTTTTGGACTTCCCATTATATGTAAATTTCATTTTAAAAGTTTTCTTTAATGATACACTTCCTTTTAGAATTTTGTTTTTTATTTTAACAATTTTTAATAAATGTTAATAGCTTTTTATTGCATTCCTTGAAAATTAATTTCAAAAAGGGCTTGCATTATTATGAAATTGAAGAAATTATTAAGTTAAATTTATTCATTTTAATAATTTGTAATATATTAAAAATATAACATTATACAAATACATAATAGTTTGACTGGTTTAATTTATAAATTTTCTATTTAAATATGAAAAATGTTAATTTTGAAAATAATAACTGTTAGAATAATCCTTCGGGATTATTGTAAATAAATAGTAAATAGGAATATGATTAGATAGGAAGCCAAACAGGCTGAGCGGAAGGTGAAACCCAACCGCCATGTGCTTTGTATAAATATAGGCATTTGCATTGGAAATGAATATCAATCGGGAGTTATTACCAACAAGTGGTATCAGAGCAGGGCTGCCTGCCATAACTCCTGCCTGCTACATTTCTTTTCAGTCCTGGCATTCTGCTTGCTAGTCCATTGCCAGACTGCTCCATCAGTCTTCCAGTGGAGTCGCATGCAATGTATGCGTTACTCCATCTGCCTGAGTTTATTCTTGTGCTGCGATTTTGTAGAGGAAACCTAACCCTAAGTTTTAACCACGCCCTCCATTTGTGTATGCTGCGATTTGTGAGTTTATTCTCTGCTGTAAGTATAGCGTTCTCATTTTGCTGCGATTATTCTGGTTGAATCCATTCTACTGCTGCTGAGTTTATTCCTCTATAGTTTCAAGGTTTCGACCCTTTCTGTGGCTTCTCATAGCCTCCACGTGAAACCCTAATCCCGACTAAAAGTCTGGTGATTATGTTATTATTATGCATGAAACCCTAGAAATATTCTCCCTTCACCATTTCTTGATTTGAGACTACGTTGTGAAGAGATACTGTTCACAACTCTTCAACGCAAAGGTACGTGAATGACAAAATCGATGTGAATAATTCTCCTCCATCTGTGGCTTTCTTTCAAGCGCCTCCAGCCCTACAGCGACACCCAGCAAAGCAGCATATCTACCCAACTCACCAATCAGCCTCCCAATTGTCTTGCTTTTCAGCTCTAACAAGTACTCTGTCGCAGTAGCAATGTGTTCGAGTGCAAGTGCCAGCAATTTGTTGGCGGCCATAACAGTTCTCCCTTCCTTGTAAAGGCCGCCTGTATTCATCGCCGCGAGCTGTTGGATTTCGCACATTGTTTCCAGTATTGCCATCACAGAAGCAGTGGGCATGGCTAATTTCACACTTCCTCCAACAAGTTCACAGGCTGCAAGGCACAGTATCGAAGGCATGAAGTTTCTACGCTCAAAATCAGTGTAGTGACGTGCATAACCTGTATTATTTCATATGCACAATTCTCTACTATCAGTTCGCGTAGAGCCTTTCTCACGGACTGCACATTGGAAGATAAATACCTCTTAAAATCAATTTCCTTAGTCATCTGAGTCTCTTTCTTTTCTGCAATATTTATTGTATTATTGGTTCACGAGAGTAC
Organism: Pseudotsuga menziesii; assembly: GCA_001517045.1. Taxonomy (NCBI): domain Eukaryota; kingdom Viridiplantae; phylum Streptophyta; class Pinopsida; order Pinales; family Pinaceae; genus Pseudotsuga; species Pseudotsuga menziesii. The sequence continues at coordinate 94,510 of LPNX010131868.1, read as the reverse complement.
GTGCAAATCCGAGATCACTATCAACCCTTCAATTCTTTTTCACCTTGAAGTGGCTGTTGTCTTCCTTTAATGAGACAAAACAAGCATAGTTTTATTTTGGTAGACTGCTGTTTGTCTCCTTTTTAAATATGTAAGCCCTTCTGGGCTGACTGTGATTTTTGAACTCTGCAATAGGCAAGCCCTTATAAGAGCAATGAACTTACAGACATGGCATTCATTACTTTATATTGCTGCTCAATTTTTTGAAGCATGGTAGCATATGCGTTTCATAATACCAATCGACTTTGGCATTTTGGCATATTCTTGAGTTCCAGTTCTCTGTCCCGGTAATCTGCCTGGAGAAGGTTGTAGAACGTGACTATTGTTGCCGGTGCATAAACCCTAATTTGGAGTGTGTGAATATTACGATAGAACCTGCTCGTGAAGGCTGTGTTGTGAGAGCTACGACCCTTTGAAGACTGTTCTCTTCATCTGCGTGAAGACCAGCGTGGAGAGATTGCAGCCTGTAAGCTGGTGATTTGAAGGGAGAAAACTGGTGTTTCGAGCTATTTGACGGTGAAAACTGATTATTTTCAGTGTTTTTGGTAAAGATTCCTCCTGGAGACTGCTGCGTTTTGAAGATGGCGCCCGTGATTGATATTTGATGAGGCCTGTATACCCTGCCAGAGGCTGCGTGGAGAAGAAATGCTATTGTTCTGCCTGTAGAATGATATATAGCATGGAGCCTGTTGAAGACTGCTGCAGACTGCCTGCCTGGAGACTGCGTTAATAGCGTGGAGTACTGCGACCTACCATTAGCCTTGAAGACTACAACCTCATCAAATGAAACCCTGAAGACTGATATATATCAAGACGTTGGAGGTATGACCTGTGTGGAGTTGTGAGAGTATGATCATCTGAATACTGATATATATATCTATTACGTTGGAGCTCTGCGTTGAATAGTGCAGCTGCTTGAATATTTTGATCGATTTTGATATATTGTGATCCTTTTGAAGTAAACCCTAATTTTCTGAGCTAACACGGTGGAGACTGCGTTGGGTGGAGACTGCGTTGGAAAAATAATCTCTGCTGTAGTGAAGTCTTGGTGATGGTCGTTCACTTGTGGTGATTGATGGTCGTTCACTTGTACACGCTGCCTTAAGAATTGTACCGAGCCTGAAGAATTGTACAAGCTGCCTGGAGAATTGTACATGTTTCCTGAAGCTGGCATCTATGGTTTTGTTATCTTTATAACAAAATGGATTTGGTTTTGTTATTATAACAAGATTGTTTGCTAGATGATAATGAGAAGCTGAGATACAAGTTGTGGTGTTCTTTATTGTTGAGACGCTAGTCCAGAGTGTGAAGACTGAAAAGTATTCTTGCTGAGCCTGAAGACTAAGATTGATATATTGCAGACCAATCTCAGAGGAATACTGAGACTAATATATGAAAATGTTGTATGCTGTATATTATGCTGACTGATTGCTAGTGACAGATATAAGCCTGTGTATGACTAACAGTGATATATTTTGTATCTACTGATATATTTTCTATGAAGTTGAGATTGTAAATCACCTTGGCAGAGACTGTAGACCTGCAAGGTTATTAATTTTTTTCTATTTCTCTTTGTCATATCAAGTTTATTATTGTAAATTACACTAACAGTTGTAAAGATGCACTCTTTGGCATCTAGTATTGGTGCTTCCCTTGCCGACAAAGACCAATCCAAAGACTCTTCCAATGGATATTGCGGCAAAG